>OZ038489.1:58367193-58419693 GCA_964036315.1 Acanthosepion esculentum | reverse complement strand
GATAAACTGCTTTGGAAAGATTTTGCTGCACTTTTTGTCAATCATGCAAAGAGATTCAAAATTAAGAGAACCACATGGGCCATGAATCATGTTTTTTTTGATGATTTCAAAAAAGACTGGATCTTCAGTGGGATTTGGCAGCTCAACACTGATGATAACATCAATTTGATTTAGAATGATTTTCTTCTTGAACCAAACCAATAAATGACAATGAGGCAGTCCTCTTTTCTGCCACTTAGTGGTGCACATGTGAGCCCTGACTACTCCAAAAACTCCTTTCCTAATGAGATTCAACAGTTTGTCAACTTCCAGCTTAAATACTCGAGATACAATGTTATGAGGATCAGTAGCAGACTATCGTTAATTGTTAATTATTTCATACCATAATGGATTGCAGGTAAAGGTAATGAAGAGGTCAGGCTTCCCCAAATTTCTGACATATGTAATTCCATCTTGAGTCTTCTCATGCATGTACCTTTCACCTCCTATAAATGATGATGGAAGAGCAACTTTCTTTCCAGTGTTGAGTGGATTGCAATCATTTTGAACAGCATCTTGGAGGTGAATGTAGCTTTATGCTCAAAGTTCTTGTTGATGGCATTTGATAAAGAGCAACTTCTGTTTTGATTTTTGCATACATATCAACCAAGAACTGGTTGAAGTTGTTGGCTCTTAACATGATTCCGTAGCAATAGATGTCTTGTGCTGAAACTTTCTTTCCTTTAGTTTACCTAGTTTCAGGGTCAATTTGTTTCAGAAGGAAGTGATAATCATCCTGCCCTTGCCAGAAAATAAGTGGATACTGGAGAGCATCATAACTCCTGTCCGTTTCAGCAACTTTCCTTAGGGATCCATTTTGTTTCTCTATCACATTCTCTTTTTTTCAAATTTCTGACCTCCAATGAGTACTGCTACTTCATTGGTAGATGGTGCATTGAATCTTCTTTCATGCTCTTCAACAGGTGTCTTATCAGCACTAATGATTAATCTCAAGTTCTCCAGTCCATTTCTCCAGAGGGAAGATTTAAACTCTTGAATATATGGATTTGTTTGAAGAAAGTTCAAAATTGTGCTTAGTTTCAAATCCTGAAAGAGATTATTTCTTGTCTTAGCTTGGACCTGGAGATTTTCTAGAAAATAGATTTGAGAAACTTCTGGGGTTAATTTGGCTGAGGCTGCATATTACCAACCTGATAGTATACTTGCCCTTGGATTTTGAATGTGGACTGCCATCCAGGCAGAGTTGCATCATTTGCTCCAAAAGAAGTCTAATTTTCTTCAGGAAACACTGGGACTCATGGGTGGATCCAGCCAACAATGACTTGAGTGATTCTGGTGGAGCTGGAAAGTCCGGGAGGTTGATCTTTCCATTGGAGATTCATCCTTGAACTTCAATGCTCCACAATAGTTGCATTCTTTGTTTAGTTTTCTAACAATCACAATAGGTGGGGAGTAGTCATCTTTATTGGCTTCATATTGAAAAGCAAGTTTAAGTTGGACTGCATTCTGTCTTGATCTTTCATTTGAAAGCTCTCCTGGTTTCTGATAGCTCTTGTGATTCTGACTCCCTTACTCTTCTCATGTTGATTACATTGGAAGCTCTCCCAGATTCAGCTTGTTCATGTGTTTCTAATGCCCTTTCTCTCCTCTTGGTAAAAGCATTTGATGCTCTTCTGTATGCAAGTCTTAGCATATTCTCAACATTGGAAGCTCACCTGACTGCCATTTGTTCTTGGTTTTCATTTTCACAGAATTTTCTTTTCCTCACTGAAACCTTGGCTCTTTTGATTGCAATCTGGTCCTGGTGTTGGCAGTGATTTCTTTTTGCGAGGCATATCACTGTCATATGTGATAGACAACAATAAACTACAGAACTCAAAATTGATCGCTGCATTTAAGTATTGCATTAATATGTAAGCTTACCTTTAAAAGTTCAAAGATAATTCTTCCGCCGCCACTTAATTTAAGGACAATTTGATGTATTATGGTCCTTATTTTTTATACAAAATTATTTTTATTGCATGGGTAACTTTTGCTGGATTTCACAATTAATTTTGATTATCCCCATATTTGTTTCCAAGTTATAAAAATTGCTATAGTACAAAAAGATTTTCTGCAAAAAAAAAAAAAAAAAAAAAAACCCACAAAAAACAATCACGGTAATGAAAATTTGTGAATCCAAAATTTCAGGATTACACATCCAGATCCAGCCTGGAATGTTTTTAATTTGCTCACAGTGTCAGTTGGATTCCAAAATGGTATGATATTTTTGAGCTATGGCTTCTAGGAGTCAAGTTGAAAAACTGTAACACACTGATATATATGTACAGTGCTGCACAAAAGTGAACCCCCGAGATAAAATGTCTTTTTTTTTTCTAGGTAACCAACAAATCTTAAATTATATATTTATTAAGAAAAAGATTTAACCTTTACCACATTGCAGGCGAAAATTGTTGCCATAGAATGCTCTCCCTTTGCTGCTCTATGGGCAGTCTGTCACCTCGAGAGAGTTGCTATAAATAAACACTTGTCAACTGTTATTTCCAGTATTTTAAGCTGGAAATCGCCTACTACTGCTTTGAAACAAGGTTAAAATTTTGTTTTCCAATGCCATTTTGAATTCTTCTAGACTCTATATGAGGTGTGACACTGATCAAACTGGCATTAATTTTTTCGCAATTTTTTGTAAACAAAAATGGCTGCAAAAATATCTAACAAACCCTTTATTCAGGAGTTTGATGATGATTTTGAAGGCTTTACTCAAGTGGATATTGATGGTAAAGTGGTTGAAGATGATAACCACATTAGTGACATGGAGGGAAGCAATGATGACCACTAGTGACTAGTATCTTCCATGACTGACTAATTTTATGGAAGCTTCTGGCGAACATTGATATACCTGATAGACTATCTGAAGGTGAATTATTTTGTCTATAAACGATGAAATAACTTTATTCATCAATGAGAACATGTTAACGAGACAGACAAATATGAGTCAGGTGAAAGAAAGAGCAAACAAATGTTAGTGTTTTCTCGTATGTAATCATGAGGAAACATGCCACTTTTTTGACAAAATGAAAGCCTTCTTAGTGATTTATCTTCTTATTGCATCCCCAGAACTCTACAAGGAGTAATAAAAGTTAAAGTTCATGTTTTTGCACCCTCAAAAAATGCAGTAGGGGAACAATTCTAGAAAGAAATTAGTGTGGTAAAGGTTAAATGAATGACAACCACATTCAAAAATTTTTATGAAACTAGGATAAAAATATAAATTAAAAATTAAAATGTGTAAAAGTAAGTGAACCATTACATTTTTGTTTTACATGGTTGCCAGTGCAAATCTTTTGTGTATGTGTAAGAATCAAAATAACGTGTGTTCATTTTTGGTAAGCAGTGTATACTGTAGTCAACCAATATAACACATTGTATATGCAAAGGGTGCAGTAAAAAAAAAAAAGAAGATATGCCAAGATCAAAAGAACTTCCTGAACCTTTAAAAACATCACATAATTGAAGTCTATAATAGTGGAGAAGGCTAAAAAAAATCCTATCAAATGAATACCCATTTCCACTGTGCAATAAATTTATGAGATGATGGTATTGCAATCAAGAAGTAGCTGTCTGCAAAAAATAACTGCAAAAGTTTGTTTGACAAGCCCAGATGAATGCTGCTGTGACCTTTGCTAGAACCAATATGAATACATCTACAATGAAACAAGATCTGAACAATGTCAGTCTTCATGGCAGAACACCTAGAAAAAAAAGCCACTGCTTATGAAAAGCACAGACAAGCTTGGCTCAACTATGACAAAGCTCATTAATACACTAGAACTGTTCTGGCAAAGGCTTTTATGGTCAGATGAGACCCAACTAGAGCTTTTTGGAAGAAATGATAGGCAGTGTGTCAAGTGAGCTTCTAATACAGCTTTTGAAGAAAAGAATTTGGAGCCAACAGTTAAACATGTTGGCGGCAAGATTATGATTTGGAGGTGCTTTGCAGCAGCTGAAACAAGCAAAATAGTATGCATTGATGGCACAAGCATCAAATCAAATTCACAAAAGAATGGGTTTGAAAAAAAAAGAAAAAAAAAAAAGGCTGTAATTCATTTAATAAAGGTTTTTCTTAATGAATATATAATTAAGATTTGTTGATTATCTGAAAAAAAGAAAAAAGAAAAAAAAAATTTTTTTTAAATATTTTACAGCTTCACTTACTTTTACACAGCACTATATATATATATATATATATATATATATATATATATATACACACAAAAAAAAATGGATTCATTTTTTATCAGATTTTTATTACTAAAAGAATGAATGCAATTCCTCACAAAGTCTGCTGCACTCCCCTACTGATCTCATGATAACGATTACATATATGGTAACTGGGTGCAAGTTTTTTCCATTCTGGTACTCCCGTGTAGGAGGAAAATCTCTTCTGGGAACTTGCTTTACCATGAGTCATTCGGCTTAACTTCCTAATGTTGTATATCCCCAGGATTAGGTTGAATCACAACAATTTACTGTCCACTACAAGGACTGTGACTTTAACTGGGTTTATGTAATCTATTTTAAGTTCAATGATACTAATGCCACAACTCTTAAGGACCTCTCTGTTGACTGTCAATACATTCACATTCTCTTTGTCCCAGGCAAGACATTTTGAGTTATTCATGAGAGTGAGAACATCCCAAAATCACCAATGCTATACACTGTATTCTATTTATGTGCACCTTTATCACTAGGAATACCATTTATTTCTTTTGCGGGATGAGGCCGACACTGTCATCTTGCCAGTTTCCCTAATACTGTGCAACAATATGACCTAGCCCTTGGCATCATAAACACTGCACTTGTTGGCAGGCCTTGCATGGACAGCTAGCACTCATTCCTGTGGGTTGATACTGGCTTATCCTTAGGCATAATGATTAGGTCTGGAGCACATGTAAAAGCTGATGTTGATAGGACACTTAGCATCTGTTTCAATTGGATAAGTAGTTGCTGTGACTGGTTCTTCAGCTGTTGTTTCATTTTTCATAATCACTCAAGTCCTAGCTAATAGTCGGCTTACATTCATCTAGTCAATTTGTGATAATGCTTGAAGTCTTTGTTTCACATGATTCAGCAATCCCACCACAAAAAGCACATCCCAGACCATGTTCCAATATTTCTCCAAACAGCAAAGCAAGCTTTTGTAGGTTTGCAAGATAAACATTGACACTCTCCTGATTATAAATGACAAGCCATAAACTGTTTGTAGGCCATGAATTTGTCTGTTGAAAAAACAGTTGATAGTGCTTTGCTTTATTTCTGCAACATCTGACTTTTCCTCCTCGCTAAGCTGTTTATAGACGGCAAAAGCCTTGCTGTTCACATGTGGTGAAAGAATGTGTTCCACTCTTTTTATCCCGCACATTTTCTGCAAACAAGTTGTTTTTTTGAGCCATTCAAGTAGAGGTGGGTTCATAGCTGTACTGTCAAATTCAGGATTCAGTTTCTGGTCAAATGACTTGTCTGCCATATCTTAAAGGTTTCTAAAATAGCTTGTAAGAGAATGAATGCAACTCCTTAGAAAATCATAAAGTCAGCTGTACTCAAACACAGTTTCACAAGGTTCTCTCCCAAGCAGGAAAAGTCAATCACTTTTATAGCAGTTTGTTGTACCCTTTATGCTTTGCTATTCATGGGACACGGAAAAGGATTAATCTATTTTTCTATGCAATCCTTTCCACTAAGTGAAACTTGAACCACAATTGGTTAAAAGTAAGTCATTTACATAAATTTGCTAACTTACTTCAGTGGAAAGGCATTTTTTTTCTGAAGAAACAGCATGCAACACAAGTGTTTAGCCTTTGGGGTATGTCAGTATTTTCTTCTGTACGTTACTTCAAACATTATTATAGTGGATATTTTGTATTTGAGTAAGGTTCTATTTTCCTTAAAAAGGAAAAACAACAAATGTTAGTTTCCCCCCAAAACAAAGAAAGATGCAGGTTCATCCTAACATGTAGGCTGATAGACTAATCAGTAAATATAAATAGGATCTGTTTCAAATACAAAGTACTCATATGCTTGAAGTAATATATTTTAATCATGAAGATTCTAGCCATACATATGATGACGTGCAGAGGTTTGGTGATGTCCAGCGTCAACACCTTGATTGTATGCCCCTAAGACAGATCCACATTCACAATAGCTTGTGGGATTTTTGGGGCGCTTGTACAATGAAAGTAACAGAGACAATTACAAAAACAAAATTTTTATTTCACTCTTTGATTAGGATGTTCCAATATGAATACCCAGGATTGTCACACCATCTGCACACTACTGCACGGAAGTTTTCTATGACAAATTCACACAACTTTAAATTTTAACAAACTACTCAAAAAGATTGAAACATTATCCAATTTGAAGTTTATTTGAAACTTCAGAATTTATTTTTTCATTTCCTTATCCTATTCATTGGAGACCAAATAAAAATTATTTAATTTTGTTCAATAAAACAATTTAACTTTTGCCTCTACAATTTGTTTTAAATACAAGTACAATCTATTTTTTTTTTACACAAGATAAAAAACAAATCAAATGAATTCTCCCTATTTTCAGACCAAAAAACAGTACAAAAGGAGATTAAAAAATACTATTTAAAGAATTATCTTTTATTACAGTCAAATTACTATTCTTACAGAATTCCTATAATTATTTTATAGTAGACTATAAATATCTGTGAAATGTACCTATTTCTGTAATAAATTTTAATTATTGCATAGCTAATGAAATCAGTATTCAAAGGATAATGTGTCACTTTAGAAATTCTCCCCATTTCATACTGATGTGATGTATATAAGAATATCACATTTCATGTATGCATAGAAACATTAGCATTTCTCATTTGAGAGCAAAAGTATTATAAGATATAGGCATAAGAAAACATTCTGGAAAATTTTATTTGCAAAAACTTGCACAAATTTTTATTCACAATATATTAAGTTAATTTAAATTCATATTGGGTGTGTAAAAAGTTTTCTGTATTGTTTAAAGTTTAGGTATAAACAGTGAAAGTTAAAAAACTTTACTAATTTATGAAATAAATCTTGAGCTGTGTATGTTTATTTTGTTCATATGATGATGAAGCATATTGATACAAGTAAAACTTTCATAAACTAGTAAGTACCAGATCCTTTCATAAAATCACCGACTTAGAGAAAAAAATGTTGCATAAAAACATTTTGCAATATTAATATTAATCTGGTTAAAAAGTTAAAAGTATCTAGTCAATAATCTTTATGTTACTTAAAATCTAGCATTTATCCCAAGGAATAAAAAATGAACACATACATCACAGTAAACTACATAAATTACAAAAAAAAACAAAAAAAATTCATATTGAAATTCAAAATTCTTCAAAAAAAATACTACTTTTTAAAAAATAAAGTGAATAAAATTATCAATGGTAATAAGGATGAAATAGGCACAATTAAAAAACACTCTTCTCTGAAGACTTTTACACTGGTTAAACCCAACAATTATTAAAACTCATTATATCCCAAATTCACATCCCAATAAACTAATTCTCAAAAACTAAATATTTTCCCATATCTCACTAATACAGAATGAATTTAACCTATGAATTTCTCCAAATTTTACACTCCACCAAATCTAATGATGGCATAGAGGATGCTGATGCACACCCAAGCAACCTATGTTGCATCTCCTCCTACCAGTGGGTCTTTTAGTCCTCAGCTTGTTTCAGTACTTGAAGTCTCAGATTGGTACAATGATTCTGATCCAAGAAATAATTTGGTTGCCTTGATTACTGGGTAGACAAGACATGTACACTTGGGGCACCATGTCCTATATCTTCTCCCCTAAATTATTTGTCTCTTAAGGGTGATGGAGGTAAACGTTTTCTGGGTTTTGAGGTTATCCACCTCATAGTGAGGGATCCAAACCTTTGAGTAACTCCGGAGGTTATCCTATCAGCAGGTATATAATATCAGGACTACCGGACTGCCATTTTGTGAATGGTTGGTTGGTTGGTTATTGGATTTAACAGCATTTTATGTCAAACTTGGTCATAATAGTACATTGGGTTTGTGTTTTGGTAAGCCACAGAGTTTAGACATCTTTCCTAATAATTGTAAACATATATTGTCCTAATTTTTTGTTACTTTTTTTTTTTAATGAATTTCTTGAATATTTGTTTCTCATTATCACAAGCAATTAAAAAACAGTTAATTTTACATGACAAACAGGAATCTAAACAAGACTGCAGTGGACACAGTAAAACATCCCAACTATATTGCTTCATAGGCCAAGGCAGATACAAGAAGTACACAAATGCTGCTAATGATGGAACATAGCTGGCCACATGTTACAAGATTCTGAAAATTGACAGCAAACAAGATGTCATAGAAGGTTGTCAAGAGGTCACTACTTGTCATCAAAGTTTATGTCAACAATACACTGTGTTTGGCCCTCTCTCTGATTAGATAAATTAGAGGAATTCAAAATGATGATGATGATGCCAGAAGATTAGCAGAACGACAAAAGATTAAGAGCTTTGCAAGATCAGAAGGTTGGTGTTACCTGTTTAAGTAAGAGCAGGGGTTATCAATGCATACAAAAACATTGACTGCACAGAAAATGGAAACTGATTATGAAGAAGATATTTTTCAAAGAATATACTCTGCTGAAATGGTGGTGTATGCCTGTATGTCATTCCATCAAATAGAGGAACTAGTAATTAAGTTTGCAATTAATTTCATTTAAGAAAAAAAATTAATCTTTTTAATAATCTAAATAAATAATCCTATATTTTTTTTCTTGGTGTAAATAACTTACCACACAATGCTGTACATGCAATACTTAATTTTTAAATTTTCAAAATTCATTAAAATTTACAGATTATTTTAAAAATTAAAGATTCAAAAACTTATAGAAATACTTACTGTTTCAATTCTTCTTTGAAAAGTTCAAGGTTACTCTTCTTTTTGTCATCTTTCTTTTTCTTGGCAGAGTAATTCTGAAGAGAAAACATTTAATAATTGAACCAAATATTTTTCAAAGAACATATAAAAAATTTTTATTATCATATACATTTATCTTCAGACTAGTATGTTCATCTTGGATTTTATAGTAATTTTTTGACCATTGTAACTCTTTCAAAATTTTGAACTGAACTTCTCATGGGGATGGACAGATAGTTCCCACTCTGCTTTCTATATTGTATTATTTGTCCGTTTACTCCATTGAATCAGAATATGTGACTTTTCAGCACTACCAGACCCTGGGATTGAACTCACAATTGCTATAAAAACACATAGGTTTGAACCAATGCTTTATTCCACGAGACCATATGTCTCTGGAACAATCCAGTGATGTAATCTTGGAGCACACTTTCTTTCCAAATCAGAGGCTCTAAGATAGTATTTATTGCTATGCTCGGTCCATTGAAGAGGTTGTCAGGGCCTAATATGTGTATCGTTTCTTTTAGTCATTTTATTCTATAGGGCTATTCTCTATTATATTGACTTCTTTCCTTAGGGAGTGATGACAACCCTTTTCTGTCCATACTTGTTTAGCCACACCATATTTCAATCAATTTCCCAGATAACAACATTTGTGCCTTCACTTTTAATTTTAGTGTAAGTCTCATCCTTGTATTCCTTTATACAACTGCATGAAATGGAATACACTCACTTCTTTCATGTTATCGACCAAGATGAGTATACTCATCCAAATGTAAAACATGTAACAGGGCAGTGACCCTGGTTGATCATACTAGTGCATGGAAAGAGGTTAGTGACTTGTGGTATTGAAAGACTTGATATCTCTACACTTTTGCTCAGAGTTATTAAATGGATAAAAATATGAGAGAGTGGTTATTCAGATTGGAGTATGATGAAAGAGAGTTTGGTTTAAAAATATTAATTTAAACCCATAAAATACTTATAAATAGGACCTCGAAAAGTTTGAACCCAAATTAAACTAAGTAAGATTCAGCATAACTGACAATTCCCAGCCCAACTCCATAACCCCAAGAAGTTGGCATTACACGACTAATGAGTTTGCCAAAAGTCTAAACAACACATTAGAAAAAGTCCACCATAAAAGTAATTCATTACTAAGGCATTAGAGTTACTAGCATTACCTAACCAACAGATGTTTCTCAGTGTCTCAACGGTAGAAAAGGAAGGGGTGTGGAATGAAGTAGGTATTGTATAATTTTAGATTTCACCTCAAATTGTTGTTAATTTTTCAACAGTGTCATTTTCTTAACTTTTGGCATGTTTAGCACTTTTTTAGCTGAATCACCTGATGTTGAGGAAACAGTCAATTGAATTTTTGCTCAGACCAACAAAAAATCCATGGCTAGTGAGTTTCCAACAGGTAAAACAGCAAACTGAATTGCTAGACAATACATCCTGGTAGAGGAAAGGAATCAACAAAGATGATTTCACAGAACGCAAGTTAACTTCACCAAAGTTTAGCCCACTCTGGTATGATATTCAAATCCCAGGCAAGTGTGTTGTATTTGGAGATCAACACAAGTATGGGTTATGTCTGGTGGTTGCTGAGAGTTGGGTTATAGGCATATAATTTTTCATATCAAAATTTCCAAAAATGAACATTTTATATTTCAAAATTAGCTCTTACACTTGATACACTTAAGCTAAAACAAGATAAAAATATAAAGATTTAAATTATTTTAAATAATAAGTGATATTTATAAATGTGAAAGATGTTTTTTTTTTCAGTTTTTTTTTAAAAGGGAAAATATAAGAAATATAACTTCATCTTATTTATGTGGTATATGTGACCATGAACAATTTTCCATTATGCATCTTAATTTATATACATGAATCAATATTTTTGCTTCATTAAGATTAATATAATATTCAAATATCAATTTATAAAATAATTTTATAAGGATTGAATATGTTCATTTTATAAAACCATAAAAATAAAAAATAACTTTGAAAAAGATTACATATACATATATACATTATATATATATATATATATATATATATATATACTTAATTTGTCATGAATCATTGAAAAGGTGATCTCATTTACAAATACACTAATCTTCAATGTCCTGCTGTATTTTAATGATAGGAGTTTTCTTCTGATAAGCTAGAGGGCAAGATATGTATATAATTGAGCAGAAGAATAATTTATGAAAATGAGTAAAAGTAACTTTGCTAATTTTTGTAAACATTAAATGATAAATGTTTTCAATGAAAACCTTGAAATTTCTTTACCAATGACTATCATTATTTTTCTGAAGAATGTATTTGAGAAAAAGTTTGATACGAGATTAATAAAAAATTTTAAACAGATTCAAGAACAAAAATAAATGCAAAAAGCCTATTTTCCTTTTATTTATTAAAATTTAGTATACATGAAATTTGAGAAAATAAAATAAATAACTAGTGGATGAGAAATGAAATTAAAAATACACTTACACTTTTACTTTCTTTCTCCTGTTTAGAATTGTCAGGGTGAATTTTCGTATTCTGTTCAGGTGTTGACAGCAATGGTACCGACACATGAGGAGCAGGAACTATAGGAATCTCTTCCTTCTTTTCTTTCTTAATTTCTTTCACAGATTGGAAAGTTGAGGCCAGTTCTGCCAACTTTGAAGTGGGTTTATAAATCTTTGTTTTTTCAGGTTTAGGTTCTACAAGTAAACAAATGTTTATAGAGCAAAAAGAAAAAGCGTCTCCTTATAGGGAAAAAAAAACTGTAAATGGCACATACTTTTATATATAAATATACTGTTATTAGTTTGCAGACAAATGTGTATATGCATATATTTGAGTATGGCATGAAAGAAGAGAGGAAAGAGAAAAAGTGAGTGAGAGTGATACCAATATTTTTACCGATTCCAATACAATTCCTGATAATGTTCTAAATTGCTGATTCCGAAACCTACAATGATTAAGATATATTATCTTCAGGCCCTACAGTCAGTTTGGGAAACTCAATGTACAAAGTATGTTTATTAGAAAAATGAATAAAAAAAGATTATGAAATGAAGTTAGATATCCTTTTTATTTAAAAAATTGGGTAAGAATTTAAACAATAATGAGAACAATTTCTTTAAGTAAATTACCTAAGTACCGAGCTACTCGTATTTAAGTGCTAAAATTCTTAACATTATCATCTCTCCTGTTCCACCTTTTAGCTGATTTCTTTTTGATAAGTAAATGTTACCTCCAATACTAATAGCACCATGATGGGAAATTTATATTTGAATTCCACTGAAAAACATTATCAGTTTTTATATTTTTTAATGTAATATATTTTACCATTTCAAGTTTTAATAAATATATTTCTTTGCTTGATTCACCAACTACTTTATCCTGTATTCTCATACACATTAGCTCCTCTTTTGTTTCATTATTTTATGCAATTCAGTGAGACACTTTGTAAAACTGAAATTAAAAACTATCATTATCAATTTTTCCTTCAGTTATTGAATAAATATCTCAAGTGAACCATTCTGCAATTGTCATTAAGCATGCCACTGTAGTTATTTTAGGTACCTTCATGAGATCACTAAAAAAGAGTATAGCATGACGAAAAAGACGGCAAACTTGACAAAAACAAAACTTTATCATCTATATGTTATTAAGAGGAAAGATCAAAATATTTTTGGTGTATTTTTTTTACATTTTTTTAATCGTCCCAAGGACATCCAAAATTTTTGTTAGAAATCTTGTTTTTTGAGTCAGCAAAATTGACATGACAGCAATTTTTTTTCAATTTATAAAAAAAAAAAAAAAAAAAAAAAAGAAATGACAGTTTGAAATTCTTTTAAAAATCAATTATAATTTTCTCAAAACTTATTTTAAGAAAATCAAAAATTATAATGTTTATTTTAAATATTTTGAACCAAGCTTAACTTAGTTTCTGCACCGAAAAGACGTAGTTTGAAAATAAAACAAAGCAGGTCATAACCTTTCGCATCACTTGACAAGGTGACGAAAGACATTTGTGACATATTGATAGCTTACGTGAGGATAATTCCTTCTACGAAATGAGAGATGTGAAGTTATTTAGATTTAAGTGAACAAATTGTTTACCTCGTTATTTTCAAGGAAAACTTTCAGCGCTCTAATTTTTTAAATTTTTTTTGTACTTAGCTTTCACCTTTACATTTACAATGCTTTATAGAAAATATATTATAAAGAAATTAAAATAAGACTGTTGACAGTGAGATTAAATTTCATAAGAAAGGTATCTAATTAATTTATAGGTACCTTTCTTATGAAATTTTATCAGAAATGTACATGAAATAGAAATTTAAATTTCATAAGATGATACCAATACTTGTAGGTACCCTTCTCAGTTGAAATTGAAAAATCAAATTAACTTCTCCACATGTGTTTCGCAAAAATAAATCTATATCTCAAAAGGACATTTACGAAACTGAATGTGGCTTTTAACTAATTTTATAATATTTTAAGAACTTAAATGTAAAAATCTATTATAATTAAAGAAATAACAAATAATTTTATTAAAAATTCAGTATTTAAGTTAAATACTAGACAGAAACTCAACCATGTGACGTTTCTTTTATTGCACGCATGATACTTCCGGTCTTCCATAGATTTGATTTACAGTGTTATTATTGATGCAGATTATATTTTTTTATATACTGTTGTTCGTTAGTTTGTAAAAAGCTATGGAAATTATAATCTGTAAATATATATCTACTTAATAACATTCGTTAAATTTTACAAATTTTTCCATAATTTTAGAAGAATTAACAACAATGTAAAAATAAAATATTTCAGAAATAACAAATAATTGTTTTAAAAATTCATTTTTCATCGAAATATCTTTTTGCTTTCAGACAATATTGTCCATGTTCATTGAAATAAATAAAAGCAATTAAAAGCTTTTGAAATTAAATAATATTTTTGTTTTGAGTTTTGTATGTTACAATTCAGAGATGATTTTCAGGTAGAGGTGGTCCAGCTAAAAATAATAAAAAAAAAAAACATTTATAATAAGTTCCATCATTTGTGAATAGTTTCTGAAAGTTTCATTAAAATCTGACAATTATTTTTATTTTTGCAAGATTTTCAAAATTAATGCCTGTCATACAGAAAAAAAATGCGCTAAAATTTTATGTTATTTTACTAGTTTCAGTGACACAAAGAGAAACAAGGTTTTTTTAATCAAAATTTAGAATGTTCTAAAAAGGGAAATTTTTTTTAAATAATTAAAAAATACTTTGATCTTTTCTCTCAATAATAACAAACATTTAGACGCTAAAATTGTGTTTTCATCAAGTTTGGCGTCTTTTTCATGATGCTATGCTCTGTTTTTAGCGATCTCAGAGGTACCTAAGTTATTTTCAAGGAAACCAGTCTTGAACCTGGGATCAAGATATGTTGCTAGAATAAGGTTTTTGCCTTCCAAGTAGCTGCTAAATTTAGCATTAACAGAAGCTTTCCATGCTGAAAGGGTTGAATCTAACCTATCATACAGTGCCTTGTATTCTCCCCTTTTAAAAAAGTGATAAATGACTTTAATGTGTGGTATAATATAAGAGGCAGTTGCTTCTCTATTACTTAATAAATTTGTACAATCAATGAATTAAGTATTTTCAGTAATTTCTCTAAAATCTTTTATTGGTTGAATTGTAAGCAATGTGGTTTTGTATGATCATTGGAATATAAGAGCATTTTTTTGCTCAAATATTCTGGTCATTATATACTGACTGTTCCATCTTGTCTGGATATCCTGAATAAATTTATGATCTGGTAAATTAAGTTTTTTCTAGTACTTTGCAAAAGCTGCAGGTGAGTGATTGAAGTACCCAACTATTTGTTTACAAACAGAAAGCACATTCTTCACATATCATTGTGCAAAGATGGCATCATTAATGGTCAACTGCAAGATATGTAGAAAACAAGATAATGACTCATGTTGGGCATGTACAGCTGCTGCTGCTGCCATATTATCTCTCATGAGAACATGAATTTTACTATGAGAAATATTAAATTGCTGTACTGTTTCTGTAATACATTCACAAACTATCTTAATACAAAGATGGAACAGTCAAGATTGATGAAGCAAGTTCAAGAAACATTTAACACAGCCAAGAAAATTTTAGCCACTAAAGGAGAAGACTTAAGGGCCTTTTTAAATTCATCCCATGATGCATTTTTGTAGCTAATGAACTCACTGCCATTGAAAACCCAGTGCCTAACTCTGGTAGCTGTGATGAAGAAGAACCATATCAAGTGATCTTCAGATATGAAAGACAAGGCCAATAGGTTGCCATATACTATGATTCCAGTGTCTACATTGGCCAAGTCACTGACATTACATCTCCAACCAGTGCAATAATCAAGTTTCTAGCCCAAACTATGGGTAGAAACTTATTACCAATGGCCTTTGGTGGGTGACATTGCACAGGTTGAGTCAACTTTTGTCTTAAGATGGGACTTAGGTGTAATGCCAGTTTCAAGTGATAGTAGAATCTGGAATGTTCCAAAAATATTGGTTATAAAAGCCTATAAAAGAAACTCAGACTGCAAATCACCATTAGGTGAGAGAGTGCATGTCTGTTCAAAATGTCCAGAAAGTCCTTTTGTCAGTTCCAATAAAGGTACTTTTACTCATTTCAATTTTGTTGGGTTTTTTTAAATTTAAAAATTGAGTTTTAAGGCTTTACAATAAACATTTGTTTGAAAAATTGACCACTGATTCCTTTTGTATAACAAGTTCCAAAGTTTTTATGTTGTCAGTTCTTTTTGGGAAAGTCAAAAATTATATAAATTTACAAAATTTTCAAAAAACTCAAATATATTTGAGAAAAAGTTTTAATATTATAGACAAAATTTTTTTTGAATTCCTCATCTCAAAATGAGTAAAGTTTCAGGCTTGTACCTCCACTAGATACTTTTTTTTACAGCAAGCCTCAAGTGTTATATTTTTTACCCTTTTTTTGTCCTATCAAATTTTGCTTCTGCTTGTACTTACATAGTGAAATAAGAGTGGTTTTACTTATGTACTCCTATGAAAAACATTTAGCTTAATCTCTAACATACTATGAAACATATAAAGACGTTTCAATGACTTAATTGTAGAACTGAAATTTATATGAATGGTCAAAGTTGCATTCCTGTATTATTTTTGCACTGTTTTTAGGACAAAATGTGATGTTCCCCTCCTGTTTAGGCTGATCTTATCTAATAATTATTAATTCCATTAGCATTATCTTTCTTTTATTACTTTATGACATTGCATCTATGATTTTTCACTGGTTTGAAACCTGCATCTCCACATATACACTATTAAAATGGGCTTCTGGCCCAATCGCACACAAGATGGAAAATTCAACAAAATTTGAATGGTCATAACTCAGTAGCTAATTGAGCTAGCAAGATAAATCAGGCACCATTTTTTTATGTTTCGTCATGCTCTGTATGCTTACATGAAAAGCTTATACATATATATTGAAGAAAAAAATAGTTTGGAATATCTATTAGAAATGAACTTCCTATTCACAAGTCTTCTTTATTCATTGAACTGATATTCTTAACCTTCCCATCAAGAATTGTGCCACAGAGATTTGTTCTTGAATTAAAGCTGGCATTGATGCTTGTATATCTTCTCACAAATACCAAGTGAAATCACAATCTTCTTGGGTTCACAGCTGCCTGTTCAGCTGCTATAGCCCCCAGGAATCACTTTTTCTGAGTATACCAGCATGATAATTCCAATCACAACAGACACCTATTTGCATCTGCTCAAAATAATTGTAAAATTCTAATTCTAATACTAGGTATCCCAAATTATTTTTTCTTCAATATATATGTAAAATCGATCCATGGTTTCTGCTATCATTTCTAAACTGGTTCCTCACAAAGCATGCAGACTTGATGGTATCCCTGCAATAATCCTAAAGAAATGTGCTCCTGAAATGGCTCCTGTTCTCTGTAAACTTTACAATAAATGACTTGCTGCTTCTTGCTTTCCTGCTTGTTTGATATCCTCTTCTGCAGTTCCAGTTTTAAGAACAGAGTCAAACATCTGATCCTCCTAATTATTGACCTCTTAGCCTTCTACTTCTTTTCTAGAGGTTCTAATTAATTCTGGATCTCACATCCCATGGTCTTTTTTCAGATAAGCAATATGTCTTTCGGTTCTCTAGGTCATCTGCCGATGTGTTAATTATTATTGAAAGAATCTATCAAGCTAATAAGAATGGTGAAATTTGGGTGTTGCTTTGGATATCTTGAAGGCCTTTGATAGGGTTTGTCATACTGGCCTTCTTCCCATGGTATTCCTGGAAAATCTTTTGAACTGATTCAGTTTCTTATCAAATTACAAAATGACAGTTGTTGTGAATGGCCACTCTTGTAGATCTTTTTGCATAAATGCAGGTGTTCCCCAGGGCTATATTCTTAAACCTATATTGTTTCTAATCTTCATAAATAACCTTCCTGATGCCATCTATTTACTCCCACCTTAATACTAAGTCTGATCAGTTCGATTAGGTCAAAATGGCAGCTGATCTCAACAATAACCTACAATCTGTTGTAAAATGAGGTAAAGAGCGGCTTGTTACTTTTAACGCTTCCAAAATGAAACTGCTCTCTCTTAATCATGAGAGAACCCTTTTTGCCTTCTATCGGCATAGGGGATGTTAACATCCAATTGCGCCTTCTCAGACTAACGTTTTCAGCTGACATGAAGTGGAAAGAGTATATGGAATCAATTGCTAAGTCTGCAGCTAAGAAAGCTGGTCCACTATGTCATACTAGACAATTTTTCTCAGCAGAATCAATCTTACATATTTCTAAGTCTACCATTCATCCTTGTTTGAATACTGCTGCCACATCTGGTCTTGTGCTCCTGCCATATATTTAGAGTTCTTGATAAAATCCAAAGAATAATCTGCAATGTTATTGACACTTGCATGGCATCTCAACCTCAGTCCCTTTTTCACTGTCATAATGTAGCTTCCCTGTGCCTTTTCTACACTTTTATAGTAATTGTTCTGATGAACAGTCTCCTATGGTACCTAGACTTTATGGATTTAAGCACAGTATTAGATTGTCAACATGATCTCAAATTCACAGTTGAATTGGCTAAATGAAACCCTAAGTTCTATGCTAACAGTTTCTTTTCTCACACTTCTCACTTGTGGAACTCTTCTGACTTCCCAGTCAACTTTGCATTAAAATTTTTGAAGATCAATGTCAATTGTTACCTTCTGCCTTTTATTCTTTTATTGTCCTCTCTCCTTAATAGTAGTTTTTCTCATATTCTCTAACACTCAGTACCCCCTTGCATTCTAGTGGCTTTATTGTCATTGTCTTGCTTGGGGTGAAATGTAAAAAAAATAAAAAATAAAAAAAAATAAAAATATAGGAATTATGCTTGAAAAAATATCTCCAAAAGAAAATGTTAAATATTATTAAAAGCATATTAGATCTGGGAAATTAGAGTATAATTTGGGCAATATATTGTACTACACACATCTTTTCTGAAAATATTTTTTGGTTATATGAAATGTCAAGTGCCTTCAGAATGTAGATGATTATGGTTCTCCAGATATTTTTTTTTTCTGTGAATTGCCTTTCCTTCTCGAGAAAGATAGTGATTCCCCATTGCTAGAAAGCCTAATCTACCCTGCTATTTGACCCCAGAGGCAACATTTTTTTTATATAAAAGGCAGAAACTAAAATTTTACAAATGGCATAATTTCCAAGTATACGTGCTGTTGGTAATCAGTAAAACTAATAAAAAAAAAAACAATTTTTCAAAACAAAAATGGAAAATAAATTTAAGAGGCAACATTTTTAGCACACAATAAATTAAAGTTTTGATAAATTGTTAATTGGCATAAAAAAAATATCAAAAAGTACCATCATAATATTCTCAACATGTATTAAGTTTAGTACATTATCAAGATAACATGGCAAATTTTTCAAAGTATACAACAAAGTTACATGTAAACATTTTGTAAGTTACCATCTTTTTTTTCTGGATTCACAGTTCCACCTTTAACCCAAGTCTTGTTATGTTTTGATGTGTCTTCAAATGAAGCTACAAATTCTTGATAAACCTGAGCTGTAGCTTCTTCATCCTGCTAAAATTAAAAACAAATATAGCATTATTATTTATAAAAATTAAAATTAAGTTAAGAATATTTTACAATTTTCATCACTTCTAATAATGCAATTTTGCAAAATACTATCATCAATTACTCCCCAAATAAAAGTTCTGACAGCTGGTTAAACCTCAAGCAACCCACGCAACTTTTGTGCAATTTTATATTGCTGTTTAATCACGGTTGCAATACAGCTGAAATTATAAAATTATAAATACCAATAAATAAAAACAACTAATTGTACTTATGCATTTAATTAACTTCTTCCAAGTTCTTTTGTACAAAACCAATTATAAAAAAAAAAAAAAAATCCTTTTCTATTACTCAAATGTCATTTTTATTTACTCTACTTCTAAATCTAATTTTATTTTAAAGTACCAAAATGTTGCAGTGAATTATTTTTAATAGAATTAACTAAGTATTTATTAAAGAAATTAAACCTGAAAGTAGAACTAAAAATAATATTAAACTTGAAATAATACTTACTTTCCGTTTTAATTCTTCTTGTTCTTTCTTTGACAGGCCTTTTTTGCCAATATTCATTGTCCCAATGTTAAAAGCTTTTAATTTGCTTTCTGATATTGCCTGCAAATTCATTGAAAAAACAATTCAGAAATGACTTCAGCAAGAGTAGTAAATAGCATGCTTAAAAAGAAAATAAATAAAATCCCATCAGCTGGATGAATTGGCATATGTAAACAACCATTTAACACAAAGATCCATGAAAATGTTTTCACTTCAAACTGACTTTCATACATCTATCATTATTTCTGCAAATCCATCAGACAATAACCCTAGAATTCATCATGGTTTGAAGCTTAAGATTAACTCAGCCTTGAAACTTCTTCATACAAAGTATTCCAAAAAAATTTATATAATTGTATAATCTAATACCTTGACCAGTTCTTGTTCAAATGATTTTAATAGCATGTGTAGAAATAACTCAAAATTCTATGCTTAATGTTTCATGTTTCATGTTTTTTTTGCTTTTCAGGTATGAGGGACTCACCAAAAGTGAATGTATTCTGTGTCATCTCCAAAAATAACTTTCATGGGCAGTTTTTCCTTGAGGGAAATGTGACTGGTGATATTTATCTGCAAATGTTGCCAAACTGGGTAATTGATAAGCTCATTGTAAATGAATATCAACACTTCATTTTTGAACAGGACCCGGCTTCACCTCACTGTGTGAGCTTATTTCAATGAGAATCTGCTAGAGAAATGGATCAGGTATGTTAGTGATGAAGACAATGTGCTATGGAGATGGCCATCATGTCCACCTGACACCTTGCAATTTTTTTCTCTGAGGTTATATGAAGGGACTGGTCTATGTCCCCACATTTCCTACAAGAGCCAAACATGCCGCAGTGTGATTGACAGGAGCTGGACTACCAACTGAATGTGCTGTGTTACAGGCAATGTGCATATTGAAAACTTGTGAAATCATTCAATAAATCAACTTTCTCATACAAATTTGGATGAACAAATCTTATTTTGCTCAACAATAAACATTTTAGTTTCATTTGCCTAGACTCTGTAGTTACCTAGATATTTACATATCAATATCCATTTTTTTTCTAAATAAAACACACACACAAACTCAACACCACATATATTTTCTCCTTTCCTACAAATTTTAATCAGGATATGGCAAAGTTGGCAAAAAACAATGACAAAACATGTTTGATTTATTCGTGAATAAAAGGATTTATCTAAAATTATGTTGAAAGGTAACAAAAATTAATTCTAAAATATTACAAAAATTAAATGATATCTAAATAAAAATAATGTATGTTGAAAATAACTGCTACTAGGTATCCCAAACTGCTCTAATTTACAACGGGTAAAAATAGTGAATTTTCTTTCAATTTCAACTGTTGGTATCTTGTTTATTTTGAACACTATTTTGATAAAATTAGTATGTAAACAAAATTTAATATTTTGTATTTATTAAGATACAATTCTTTCTCATGTGATGATTAGTTTTTATTCTATGTCTAAGTTATGTCAATATTTCAATGACAGGTGTTTTTTTGTGCATTTCAAAGTTGACAGTTTTTCAAACATGTTGTGCTCAGAGTTGTCTATAACTACTAATACTAAAATTGTCCCATCTTAAAGAAAAAAAGAGCACTTGTCAATTTGACATAAGATAGGGCTTGTAGTGGTTTTTCACAAAAAATGAAAATTAGCACCTTCTTGTAGAGCAATGCTTCATCTTTAATAATCAGTTGGTTTCATATCTTTGTGTCTGTACAAAGAGTAGCAATGTGAATCAAAAAGAATAAAAGAAGGAAGAAAAAGCACTATGAATCAAATAACTCTAGCATTTGTTATGAAAAAGAACCACTTCAAAGTACCTTCAGTTACAAGCACTAAGGCCAATGGGTTGTAGTATACTATTACTCCAACTTTTACATTGACCAAGTCATTGATATTACATCTGTCCACTGCTGTAATCAAAATTTTATTCCAATCAAAGGCAGAAATTAATGGCTTTGGATGATACTGCACAAGTGGCATCAACATTTGTCTTCAGATAGAACTGACATAATACCACTTTCAAGTGATGATAGGATATGGAGCGTTCCAGAAATATTGGCTATTGCAGAGGCTTATAAACAAATTCAAACTGCAAATCACCATTAGAAGAAATGCAGGAGGACCATTCAAATTTTCCAGAAAGTCTTTTTTCATCAGTTCCAATAAATGTATTTTTATTCATTTCAGTGTTTTTAGTGTGAAGATAAATGAGTTTAAAGCTTTACAATAAGCATTTGTTTGAAGGATTGGTCAATGATTTGTGTAAAACTTCATCTCTGTTGTACTATGAAACAGCAAAATGTTGCAAGATAGTAACTGTTGAAATGAAACTTATATGTGCAGTTAGAATTGCCATTCTGTGTCATTTTTTAACTATTTTCTTTTTAAGAACACAATTTACCCTATGTTTAGGATGATCTAATCTAATAATTACTGATTCCATTAGTATTATCTTTCTTTACCTGTGATATCTATAATGATTTTTCACTTGTTTGAAGCCTACATTTTCAGTTATAAACTATTAAAATTGCCTCCTGGCCCAATACAAAGAGACAGAAATTTTTTAAAGTTTAAATTTTGTTGCTAATTGAACTATCAAAATTTGGTAACATTTATTATAGGTACCTCCAAACATTTTCTAGAATAGAGCTTATCATGAAAAATGGTTCCAAACTTGATAAAAAACAAAGTTTTATCATCAAAATGTTCACGCTATTTAGAGGAAAAACCAAAGTACTATTTATTAAATAATTTAATCATTTCTAACACGCTTGAAATTTTGGTTAAAAATCTTGTTTTTCTTGCGTCAACGGGTGTGCCAAAGATTAGGTACTTTTAGCATCTTCTTTGGCATTAAAAACACATTCTTTTGGAAATTCTTGCAAACATCAAATAATTATCAGATTTTAATGAAATTTTCATAACTTATTCACAAATGAAAAAATTTATTTTTTAAATTTTTTTAAGAAAATCTTGGTAAAATATTTAAAAAATGCAATAAAACTATGACATTATTTAATTAGAAAAAGCTTTTAATTACTTTTATAAATAAGATATATTAAAGATACTATTGTCTAAGAAATGTTTTTTCAATTTGTTTTCAACAAACATCAATATTTTTAGAATAATTTTGAATTTTTTTTTGTATAAACATACCAATTTTGTAAATACAGGTGACCACACAACATTATCAGAAAAATATGAGCAATAACTATAGTAAACATTTCTAAAATTCAATAAAACATTAGATTATGGAGAATATTTTCCTAAAATTTTAAGATTACTAAGTACTTAAAAATTATATATATAAAAAAATTAAAAAAATGTCCCTGCCATTTTCTTCAATTATGCTTTACAAATACAGTCTCCAGAGGAGAGCATTAGATCAGGCTATCAAAAACATGGCTACTATCAGGTTAAAAATTACATTTCTGCAATATTTTAAACTTAAAGTAAATATTTGTTTCAAATCAGATTAATTATACTTTAAGTCAGCTAATATTCCTCAAAGTTTCAGAAAAATATCTTATTTTTGGAAGCTTTTTATTGTACAGAGATTTACATTGCAATGAAAGATGGCACTAATCAGCTATTTTCGCAAAAAAAAAAAATTAAAAAGTTTTTGAAATACTGCAAAGTCTTTTTGGTTATTGGAAATATTAAATTTAATCTGTTAACTTGAAATTAAAACTAAAATAAAAGCTTCAAGAAAGAGTTTTCATTTTTAAAAGTTCATTTTAAACTTTAGGTATAACTTTTTGCGGGGAGGTTCCTAATTTTTTTTTTTTTTTTTTTCCCAAGCTGTTTATGTCTGTATTAAGTTTTTAGGTATATTGGAAATAAAATTTTAGTTTGGGATAACTACTGCTACTTCAAATGCTTTATAATTTGATTTGTTTTATTGCAAGATTATCAATTCCAATTTTATGCATACTTGATTGATTTGCTTTCTATGGCTTATCAAACCTTTGCAGGTTAATTAAAGCCAGAAAATATGAGACAAGTAGATGTGATTAAAGGAGAGGTTGATAAAGAGTTGAAACAGAGGCAGATAGACAAGTGGAAATCGAAATAGAAAGATAAGGATAACCTAAGTCAATAGATATGAATATTGATTAATTTGCTTATCAACCCTTTGCAGTTTATTTAAAGCCAGAAAATATTTTTACATTGTAATAATTTTTTTTTTTAGCGATAATAATTTAGTGATACAAGTCTTACTCATTAACCCATAGCTAATGGGTAGAAGAGATGGAGTTAAACCATTGCATGTAAGTGAATACAATAAATTCAACTGGAATTTGAACCCAGCTCTCCAATTCCCAGCCCTTATCCACAACTTGTACATCCAAACCTACAGTACCTAGTATTCTCAAGCAGTCACCAATCTAGGTACTGACCAGGCTTGCATGGAGACTTGAAACTTGTGTAAGAATATATAATTTTATGCACATGAATTGTTGGAAAATAATCTTTTATTCATCAATTAGCAAGATTTGTATTGCCTAATTTATTGATAACCAGGGGGAAAATAGCCAGTTTTCAAATGAAAAACCTATGTTGTCAGCTTTTTTCATTTTTTTTTTACAACACCACAGAAAACAATTGGCAACTACTATCCCAAGGTAGTGGTTAGAAAACTAGTCATGCATGCCACTACTATAATTCAATTTTCACTGTCCCATATTTGTGGCATTGTCATACTAAGTAAATATAATTATGCCTAATATACCAATAGAAAGGTATAGCAATATTATCAATATTATCTGTAACTACATAAACATAGTTTGAAAATTTAACCCTTAAAAATGGTGTCATCAAGATTAAGTGCTTGGTTAAGTAAAGAAATTATTGTAATAAGAAGTGTGGTATTAAATTAAGACTGACAAAAAGATTTCCATCTCAGATAGGTGCCAGTTGAGCTAACTGAGGATAAATTATAAATTACAGACATAGTAAAGAATAAGGCTAAAATAATTGCAAAAAGCATTTAATTAAAATAAAATTAATTAGTACCTAGAATTGTTTGGGTTTGCACTTGTGAATTAACAGGGTTTTAACAGGGTATGATATGAAACAAGGAGCACTCACTCCAATTTACCACTGACAACCAAGCTAAACCAGCTGGCTTTAAACTAGATCAGATATTGGCCAAAATTCAGTATTGGAATTTGTTTTTCCCCCCATTCACACTTTTTGCTTTGACTGTATACCATAGAGTGGAGAAAATAAACTAACAGACAGATGTCACCCTCCCATCAATTCATACTATCATTTTCTAAGAAAAGTACTACCAGTAGAAAAGAGAGAAATTGGATACCTATTAGTGAAGTATTTCAGATGTGACTGCACCAATTCAAGAGGGGAAATTATATTACTTTAAGGAACCAGCTATTGAAGACATTATGGAAATTGAAGTTAGTTCTACTGTTAAATATTTGCCTAAGCTCGTCATTATTATAAAACAAACTTTGCTTTAAGACTTCTGAAATGATTAATGTGGTTATGTGCTAAGGAAGAATAAGGAGCACTATTTTTTATAATATATTTTCCATTTTCAGTAATTTTTATGTGTTTTCTATGCATAGGTGATACCTTATACCTGATATATTGCACAGATTATATTGGAGGTAATGCATAAAAAAATGTGCTTAGAATTGCTTTAATAGGCTTCATATTTTAAGAGCTACAGAGTGCATGTTTGCTTCACCATTACCTGGGAGTAAATACACAAATATTTTTTGCATACCTACAACATGAATATTTCTATATACTCCATTAGGAAAGTAAAATAATTTCTCTTGTTTTTTTCTACAACTTTTTTCATAAACAAAACAAAAAACTCAAAAACGGTATGCAATTTCCCCACTTTACAGTATTAACTTAGGAATTCAGTCAATCCTGGCCATGTGACAGGAGGCCAAGGTCACCAAAACCTTTCTTGTCCTCAACCCTCATCATCTTGTTACTATACACATATGCAATTCCTAATCTGACACTTGAAAGGAACAGATTCCTTATGCATGACTCCCACCAGCTAGAGTGAGTAACAAAAAACAAAGACAAATTAGTTAACACTAGCACACCAGCCAGAAAAGTAGTGAGATATGAGGACTGTAAGCAAACTACAATGTAACAGAGTTAACATCACTACTCTGTGCAAGATATTGCCCAAGAATAATTTCATCAATGAGTGAAAGAGGTGAAGATTAGGTTTTGGATACCAAAGTTTCCTGTTTAAATTATTGTATCAACTCCCAGTGATCAGTCCAAAGCATTGCTGTTACAATATGCTGTGAATATGGCTGATACCTATTAACCAGAAGTAATGCTAATAACAAAATTGAAGAATTGGGAATGGTTAATCGAATAACTATAACCCTCAACAAATAAACTTATTGTTTCTATAAGCAAGTGCTGGTTGTCTGTTTTGAAAGTTGCTTCCTTTATTTTTCTTGTAACTTGCTTCTAAATGGAGTCAATTTCAATTTCATAGTACTATTTCACTGCTTTCAAAAATCCATTACATACAAAATTATTTTACTTTCCCTTATTCTTAAATACTGTTAATTTCCCTAATCCAGATTATGTTTGAGATCATTGTATAAGGAGTTATAACTTATTTGTTTATGTAGACTATAATTTGATGAAACAAAAAAATTCAATGATTGCTGAAATGACTATAAAAAAGACACAGTAGCTTTGATTTTTCACTTTCATTCTCTTAATGAAAATATTCTGAAATAATCTACATCATTTTAATAAGAAAATAGTTTAATTTCTTACAAAAATAAAGTCCAAAGAATTAAGCATTCCAACTAAATAGTAAAAAATTCAACACAAACAGTTTTACCAGATAGTGATTTCTATAGAGAAAAAATAAACTTAGTTGTACAGTAGGCTATAATAGTAGAATTACAGTATTAAAGTAGTGGTTGTCAGCACCAGTTAGCTTCATGCTTTCACCGCTTGCCAACTAACAAGACACCATACACATGCATGCTATTTTTAGCATTTACAAAAAAAAAAAAATTGTTTTAAAAGATTTTGGGGTCAAAACTATATTTCAACCCTCATTTTCTATCCTTCAAACCTTATCTACTCACAAAAATACCATACTTTGTGAAAAGTTCAATCAATTTTCTTTTGAAAGATATATGAAACTAAGTACTTCCTCTAAATAGGAGCCAGAAACAAGCATTAGAGCAGTTTCACCAACTCATTTCCGAGATAATAATGAATCAAGATGGCATTAGCTGCATAATACTAGTGTTCATGATAATTTTATTGAAGTAATAGCCTACATGAATTAAATTTTGCCTCATTGTATTACAGCTATGCCTGCCACATGTTGATTGTTCTAACTGGCCAAAGTTGGAATTAATTCCACCCACCACAAAGTGGGGAGCTCAAACAGGCCTATGAATTGAGTAAATGAATGTATTAAATGCATATTTATTTTCAAGGCACTATGTGAAGTCTTGGTATTTTTAAAGTATTCTTCAAACTGTTAAGTGAAAATCAAAGGGAGATAATTTGAGAAAATGTTCTTATCGCAAGTTTTAGCAAATTTAACTAGTAACTTTCAATATTTTTTTCTTTTAAATTTACATTCTTCTGATTTTTCTCATTGTTAAATGTTTCAGAGCACTTCATTTTTCTTTTTTAAGTGGCAAAGTTCACCTACACAACAGAAAAGTATTATCAGCACATTGTAAATATAAAATTTAAGTCCATCTTAATATGGTTTATCAATAAAACTAATGAGGAACAGCAAAAACCTGCAGACAAATTGATTTGTCTGCAACTAAGGCATCAAAGCCTGTGCAAAAATCATTGCTGAAGAGCACAAGACTGGTCTATAACAAACTCACTGTCTTTTTTAACACAATTTATTGACTTACAGGGCATTTTCACGCATTTATTAAGAATTCCTTCCACATGTAATGCTGCATTTCTCTACTTTTATGTAATTGTGTAATATTTTAAGAAAAGCAAAGTAATGTTTACTATTTATTTACATATTCAACTGAAGGTAGTTGTACATTTGACATATGTTGAAATCAAATCTATTCATTAAGTTAAAATTACACAATTTATATATGTGTATAGCAGCGAGATCAGGGGGAAGTGGTTTGGTGATGTCATCCTCTGGTCATATTTTTTTTTTAAGCGTATCACCCCAAGCAAGGCTGGAGGCCACTATCACGCAAGGGGTTAAAGAAGGGTTGGAGGAAGAGCAGATAGGAGTGGTAAAGGAGAGGATGTGGAGAAAGAGAAAGACAGTGGGTCGATCAAGGCAAGAGGGTTACAGAAGATTTGGAGCGAGAGCAGATAGGAATGAAAGATGAAAGGATGTGGAGAAGGGAAGTGGATAGATCAAGGCAACTGGAGATGTCGATTGACGCTACACTTAAACCGTTGGAGATTGTATTTGTCAGGGAAACAGTAATAGGGAAGGGAGTTCCATAGGCGAGATGTGCGAGACATGAAGCTATTGGAGTAGAAAAGACGTCTACATCTAACAGTTTCAACGATGTAGGGGTGGGAACGGGATGCCAGCCTCGTAGGACGTTTAAATTCACAAGGCCTAGGGACAAGCAAAAGCAGCTCCTCGGAGCAATTACCGTGAAAGTACTTGTAAAAATGGCAGAGCGAGGCAACATTGCGTCTGTGAGAGAGCGACTGCAGACGAGATGACAGATCAGGGCCAATCACATTGCATATCCGTCTCTGGATCTTATCAAGAACCCTGAGGCAAACAGCAGGGGCGCCAGACCATATATGGCAGCAATACTCCATGCAAGGGCGAATGGTCAATTTATAGACTTGGAGGATCGATTCTGGGGAGAAAAATTTCCTGGCTCGGCACAGGGAACCAACTTTCCTTGCGGTGGATGATGCAGTGAAAAACAGTGAAAAATAAGATATTTGGAGGAATTTAATATAATGTATTAAAATTATTCAATCAGCAAACTGAGCATGGACAGCATTAATTCATTAATTATGGATGACAGAAATTTTCATTATTGGCAAATGATGAAAATTTCTGTCACAGTTAAATAGCATATAGATTCTACTAACTAAAAAGGAAAAAAATGTACAATCTAAGGTCCCAAAAACAGCTCTTCAAAAATGGGAATGTTTGTTGAGTTCTCTGGAACATAATGGACTCAGCATGTGAGTCAAGGAAAGACAATTTCAAGAGCCCTCAAGCACACGCAATGGGTGTAACATGAAAAGGATGAGACAGGCAGGCATGCAGAGGAAAGTATAACAGATGCCCAAGGAAGGTTGGAGGATACAGCAGCAAAAATGCTACTGAAAACAGTGGAGCAACTTTGATATACTAAATTGCCTGGCTTCATATTTTGATAACACATTTCTTTCCATAAATCAATAACTTCATTTCTGTGATAAGATTTTTAAACCATAGTTTTATTTTTTTCTTAACTGTAGTTTGTCTAAAATGTAAAATATGATATCTGTTACCTTTTTCAACCAGACACTTGTACAATTTATTTAAGAAAAAAAAAAATAACAGAAAGAATAAAAATTGTTTTTGTAAATAAGTTCATGAGACCTTCAACAAGCTTTACATTTTCTTTGTTTTTTAGACAAACGAGTAAAAAAAAATTATTACTATTTACAGAAACTGAAAAAAAAAAAAATCAAAGATAAAAAAAAATTAACACTGGGTATTATTAACAAATATTTTATATATATATATATATATATATATATATATATATATATATATATATATATATATATATATATATAATTAAGATGTAAAGGATTTCAGATTTGCAAGATAGGTGCCATGATATGAATAACTTGTCAATTCACCAGGGCATTACACCCACTGACACCGAATTACTTGAAATTTGGCACAAATGTTCCCCTTCATGAGTTAGGGAAGTGCACCAAATTATTTTGTGCTAGACTTTACCGTTCCAATTTTAAGGGGGTGTGTGTATAATTTTCCTATTTTGCCTCTAAATTAAGGCTGTACAAAGTCGCTGAATTTCAGTGTTTTTTAAAAATTAAAGAAAAATACTTCCATATCTTCAATATTTCTGAAATTTGGTATGTAGGGCAAATAAGAAATGTAGAATCCAAATATTTAACTGTTTAAGCCTAAACTTGATAGAAGATTTTATTTTGCTAACCCAAATACATGACCCCAAAATCAACAACTATGTAGCTTACAATCAGTCTATCGAAAATATGTCCTCTTCAATTTTCATAATATTTTTTGCCTAACATCTACAATACCTGCTCAAGTTCACCAAAAAATTTTGTGAGGGTTTTTAAGTCTACTTTAGAAGATATGACCCTGCCAAGTTTAGAGTTTTTTCCTATGTATGCGCAGGATTTGAGAAAGATTATAATTAAAGACAATCATCCTAATGCTCCGTGACCTCTAAAATGTTGTTATTGTGCTAAGTAACTTAAACTATTCAATAAGATTGTTTTTATTAATTTTAAAAAAAAATTAAATAAATATATTTTGCAAATGTTACTTTTTGTACAGATAGACTGTCTTTAAAAAGCGGCAAACATTGCCTCATGCATGATAATCAACAGTGCATAGAAAATTTGTAAATGGCACTTAACAAATGAAGTTAAAAGAAATTCTTTCTGTTTGTGTTTCTTTTAATTTTATTCTGGTAAATTATTTTCATGAAACAAAAAACATTTGATTTTTTTTTTCATTCTCAAAAAAGTCATAAGATAAATGTGAATCTTTAAAACAAAATATTTCAAGTTGGCACTTAACATTTATATAATTGAAGGAAATGCTTTCATTACTTTTTAAAAATTTTTATTTTTTAAATAATTTTTCAAAATTTTCATCATGAAACAAAAATATTTGATTGTGTTTTAATCAGAAGAAAGTCATCATAAAATTGAATATAAAAGAGTCTTTAAAAGATTACATTTAAACTACAGTTTGCACTGTCTGGTCCTGAAACATCTGTCACTTACCATCCAGTATCCAAGGAGAAAGGTGCACTGAGTATTTGTACTGAGTTAACATAGGTAACTCCACGAAATCGTTAAAAAAATGGCATAGAATGATAAAAAAAGATGCCAAACTTGACTAAAACAAAATTTTATTGTCTAAATGTTTATGATATCATGAAGACGAAAGACCAAAGTTTTTTTTTTAATTCTTTACTTCTTTTTAGAACATTCTAAATTTTTATTAAAAAAACCTTGTTTCTCTTTGTAACACCGGAACTATTAAATAACAACTAAACTCTAAACTTGGCAGGGTCATATCTTCTAAAGTAGACTTAAAAACCCTCACAAAATTTTTTGGTGTACTTGAGCAGGCATTGTAGATGTTAGGCAAAAAATATTATGAAAATTGAAGAGGACATATTTTCGATAGACTGATCGTAAGCTACATAGGTGAAAAGTTGTTGATTTTGGGGTCATGTATTTAGGTGAGTAAAATAAAATTTTCTATGAAATGTAGGCTTGAAATAGTTAAATATTTGGATTCTACAATTATTTGCCTTACATACCAAATTTCAGAAATATTGAAGGCATGGAAGTATTTTTCTTTAATTTTTAAAAAACACTGAGAAATAGGAAAATTATACACCCCCCTTAAAATTGGAACAGTAAAGTCTAGCACAAATTAATTTGGCACACTTTCCTAACTCATGAAGGGGAACATTTGTGCCAAATTTCAAGTAATTCGGTGTCGGTGGGTGCAGATTTCAACTTTTTGCTGGTGTTTTGACATGGAATGACCCTCTTTTGTAATAGTATATTTGTGTTACTCCAACTGAAACAATCTTATAGCAAACACCAACTTCACCACAACATAGAGACCAAGGTACTGAGGTAGCCCACAAATAGCAATATACAACGACTTCACCATTTCTTTAGGGAAAAGATCAAACAAGAATAAATTACATGATAAATTTCGTACATGAATATTTTGTTGACAGCACCAAATTAACTATGATCTCACAGGCCAGTTAGTAAAAATAATGATGGAGAAGAGTTATTTGCATGGTCTGATACTTATATTGCAATGTCTAAGAGGGTGCATTGCAAATTGTCAATGAAAAATAAAAAAAATTGAGTGATAGCCTTCATATAGCATTTCATCAAAAATATAAAATACAACTATGCTACATACATGTATGAAGTACTGTATATACACACGGATAGGTTGCACCCCTATTTCATGGCTTAATAATTGATGATTTACTGTTGACTCGCAGATAGGTCGCACTATAATCTGGGGAGTTACACAGCCCTTTTTAAATGTAAGAATTATCAGATATCTACCTTTTATTTCTACCTTTATTTCAAAACTTACAATTATTAATACACTTTTGCAGTTAAAATACATTTCGTCAATCATCACGTAAACAAAAGGAAGTAACTGTTGTACCGGTATTTTTATATTTGCTGAATGTTATTTTTATATCAAGTCAACTTGATAAAAAAAAGAAATAGCTATAGAAGAAAATGTTATGGTACATTTAGAAAAAAGTCTTTATCTATTATTCATATATCAAGTTTCAGTTTTAAAATTCATTCAGAACTGAATCCCAAGAATTTTTCTTCACTATCATCGCTCATTTGTTCATCAGTTAATAGGGGTCTGGTTCTTATTGAAAGTCTTGTTATAATAAGGCTGTTATTTCTTATGTCTACAACCCAATCATACAATTATTTTTCCATATTTTGATACAGAGACACTGAATACCTTGTTGCTCTCTTCGATTTCTTTAAGCTGATCTTTCCGTTTTCTCCGTCCTCTGACAACCTTTTACGAATCCAAACTGCCTTTCTGCTAATCAATTTCCATGTTCTTCTGCATAATTTAGTACTTTTAATTTAAAATCTGCTTCACAATTCTTTCTTTACTCATGATTAGGGTTTGCAACAATTAAAATTATAAACTATTTTTGGCTACCAACTATATCGCTGCACAATGCAAAATAGTGCAAATATTTTGGGCACTAGATTCATGCACTTTGTTATTTGAAAATAACACTTAAGAATGCCTATTAATGTTATATGAAACAACCAATAAAGGAAATTATCTCAAAGAATATATTTCATTTCTTTAAGTCATATTTTCCAACGTATTTTTGATAAAAATATATATATTTTGCAGAATGAATCGTGGGTGTATTTTTGCTTTGTCAATAAACATCTACATGTAGCTCCTTAACTTGCATGTTCAGGGTTTCTATGTCAGTCTAGTGAGAGGGCCCTGGCCAACCAATAATTGATGGATCAATTAATATTTCATAATTTTATTTATTTATTGTGATCAATATGTGAATATAGCAGCATGAGATAAGTTTAAAGCAGTGAGTCAGTATAAATTGTTTCTATATGGAGAAAAAACAACTTTAGTGTTTACAGGTATCATTTCCGATTTCTCAGAAATGATGACAAGGTAGTGTTGTTTTACATTTATGTCGAGCGGATAGGTTGCACCCCTAATATTTTGTGAAATTTTTGGTAAAAAAAAGTGTGTCCTATCTGCAAGTATATACAGGATGTGTTTTCACAAGTGCATAGAAACTTCAAAATTATGCTTGGTGCAAGGTCCATTGGAATCTTAATTGGGCCCTGAATTTATCCCTTCCTGCTTAGATCATCCTTTTTTCTTTTTTTTTTTAAATTAACATCATTAATAAATGCTTAATGATAACTTTTTGCATCTCTTTTGTAACTTTTACCAACTCCTCACCATCTATAGCATAAAATATTTTCTGTGCCCAAATAAATTAAACATGAGAGAAACAAAATAATATAACTTTTATATGTAGGGTTTAATATCTATTTCAATAGAATAAATTTTGCTGAAAGGAGTTGGGTGATAATCGAGTTTACTATTTGATAAGGTACAACACCAAAAACTATCTAAACTGCTAGGAAAACTTAAGTTATTTGTAGGCAATATTAGAACAATATATACTGAAATCAAACTGCCTGCATATGCATAGAAAATCAAATATTTACTCAGTTCAAATATACTAAAATAGAAAGGGGTGTAAGTCAAGGAAGAATCTTCTCATCAGATTTATTTAATGTATATAGCAAGGTAATCTGAAGAGAACTAGAAGTCCTACTAGCACAATCTCAATAAGATATGTAGATGATACGATGTTGATAGCAGGCATAAAGAAAACTGCAGAAACTCCTAAACAAGGAAGTAAACGAAAGCAGGAAGGATTAACCATCAATTGTAAGAATTGTCAGCAAGAGAAACATGCAAGCTACAAATTAGAGATGTCAAAACCAAACAAGTATAGAAATTTAAATACAAGTGACAGGAAATGTAACATTGAAATTCAAAGTTGCATTGGAACAGTAAATAAAGCATTAAGAAACAGGAAAATTTCATTAGAAACAAAGATTACTAGACTGATATGTAATATCAATCCTCCTATATGGCAGTGAATGCTGGACAAACTCCTCCAGGATAAATAAGAATGTGGTTCTACAGAAGAATGCTGAGAATACCATGCATGGAGCATTTGAGCAACGAGGAAGTTTTAAAATGGAATTAAGAAAGACATTTATACTTTCAATCAGGAAGAGACCATTGAAATTTTTAGGACATAATGAGGAAAGAGAGCTTAGAAAATTAAACACTCAAAGGACATATTGAAGGCAAAAGAAACAGTTTTAAGTGGATGGCAGCACAAGCAGATGGAATGATAGTAAAAAGACAAACATAGCTAAGAAGAGTTACAATTAGGATGGGATGTTGAAGAGAGTCATGATCACCCACATCCTGAAGGGACACAGCAAAAAGAATATTTTTCAATGATAGTCTTGCAGTATTTGGTGTAGAATGTTGGTTTTTACATCCAAAATGAATGAATGGATACTGAGCGAATGTTGTTTTGGAAGGTTTATTTTCTTTTTATGAGGTTGTGCCCTCCTTGTGCAACAGAGTTTGTAGCTTTTTTGGAACAGAGAGAGAGAGAGAGTGAGATCCTTCCTTCAGTCGTCCTAATTAGTTTTTTGGTGGTTAGGAGTGGACCAACCTGCCCTGCTATTTGGCAAACTTAAACTTAAATGCGGAGTAATTTTAAACGAGTAAATTCAGTTAAGATCAGTAAAAGGGCTCTTAATTAAACCTCCGCGCGCTAAATGTTCCGCACTGAATGTAGCTAAACAAGGCCAGTAATGGCCGACTGCTGAACGCGACTGAGTTCGAACTTTTATTGTCGATAACTCCAAAACGGTAGCTTTCTTCATAATTTAATTTACACGGAATTATGACGATTTGGGAGCATTTTAAGAGATATTTAGCGCGGGTGTTAAAAAGCAAATTTACCAAGGTATTTATTTAGTTGTTAGTGTTTTTCCTCCAATTAGAAAAAAAAAATCTAGGCGTTTTTCGCCTAAAAATGTAGGTCACATTGTTTGAGACAGCGCAAACAACATTTCAAACCCAAATATCTCTGATTCTAAATAAAACAAATAATTGTTATGCAAAAAATTTCATCAATTTTTTCTTTTGTGAATGACACAAAGATTATCAGTTGAGTAAACCCTTTAAATTTGTGACATATTTTTTTCACATATCGCTTTTTCGTCAAAAGTGCGGAAAAGTCGAAATGAAACATTTTTGTGATTAAATATTGAAATTAAATATATTTATGTAGATGAATATTACTTTTTTTATCATTTCAATGTCCGGACGTCAGAATATTTTAGTAGTTCCTTGATAACTTTTTAGCGTCATTCCCTAGCTTTTCAGTTTTTAATGAACATATGTATGTCAATTTTAAATCAGCGCACAGAATTGTACAAAAACAAGGATTTCTTAGAATTTTATATATTTTTATTTTATTTTAGTCTTGCATGAACTTTCAAGTGCATTTTTTTTTTTTTAAGCGTATCACCCCAAGCAAGGCTGGAGGCCACTATCACGCAAGGGGTTATAGAAGGGTTGGAGGAAGAGCAGATAGGAGTGGTAAAGGAGAGGATGTGGAGAAAGAGAAAGACAGTGGATCGATCAAGACAAGGGGCATGCATAAAAATAAAAATAAAAATCTCAAGTGAAAAAAATTAAAATATTGCAGTTATCCACTCCTGAGCTATTATCTCCGTAAAATAATAGTACATAGTAGAAAAAACGTAAATCTAAATAAATAGCCATCTATCAGTAATCAAAAAACCTTTAGTGTTGACTGAAATTGCAGTGTATGTAGCTTAGATGACTCTTTCGTTAGTCACATCAGTATATTTTGATTTTCTTTATCTGAATTTCAGAGTCATTATTCCTAATTGTACTCATCCGAAACGTTGTGGTGAAAATAACAAAGATGACGTTTGGCTAGTCCGAATACACGGCGGAATATTGTGTTTTTTTTTTTTTTATATAGTTTTGATTTTTACTTAATTTCCTTTGTGGGGGTACCATTCGAATGATCGATTTACTGGGAAAAAATTATAATTACCTTGCATGCATTTTAAGTTAAAACTCAAACCGGAACTAAAACCTGCATTTGTCAAGAGGGTATCCCCGGATCCCTCATATAAAAAAAAAGGGTGTAGTAATCCGAATATTCAGTCAAAAATTGTTTTTAAAATGTTTTGTTCCATCGTGTGTAGACATTTCTTTGATTTCATTTTTTAGATGTTAAGTTTATTTCCCCCACCCAAAGTTTTACATGTTTAGTCTAGAAGTTAAATGTCGACTGAGTAGAGGTGGAATTGGTAATTGTCTTTTCTCGGCTTAAAAATATTCTCAAAAAAAAAAAAAAAAAAAATCATAGGAAATATGCACTAAAGAAACTGTCCCAAGAAACCGCTATTGCAATTTTAAATTAAAATAGTGAATGATCGCGTACAAAAGAGTAATAATGCATCAGTTTAAGGCATGATGACTAAAAAAAAAATGTATTCATTACACATTAATTACAAACATTATGAATTTAAATACCTACCATATCCAAAACATTCTTAAAATACATAGTTTGCAAAGTAGTTTACAATTTTTTTAAGTATAACGAATTCAACTTTATAAAAATTACGAACGAGTGTGAATTTGCATTGCATGGACAAGTTATTTTCGATAAAAAGAAAATTACATAAGTTGCGACGTTAACATGCCATGAAATATTTAAAACAATCTGGATAAATATTTTAATACAAAGTTTTGAAAAGCAAACTCCGTATGAAACATTTAAAGACAAATGACTAAAAATTACTTAGGTAAAACTTTGCAGCTACTTTTTTAGGCTGACTTAAATCAAACGAGTTGAGACAAAAATAATTTAACAAAATAAGCAGTTCCAAACTTGTGTATTTCAATTAATAATGTATTAATATACATGAATAATTCGTTTGATTATATATCTATATATATGTGCGTATATTCTTACCTTCGCAGATCCAGGAGTTAAGCCTTCGGTTTTCAAACCCCATGGTAGCTTCTCCGCCATGTTGATTTAAGTACTTCACAATAATTAATTATCGTGGTTTGTACTGAGTAATAATGGCACTAAATATTGATACTACGTACCTCTTTTAACTGAACATTTTACTATACACAAATTCAAACAAGCATAGTAGTCATCTAGTTTTTTACTCTACATTTTCACTTTTATAAAACAGTTTCTGTTTACAAATCAGCAAAAAAAAAAATAACCATTTCTTTCATTGCTATCGTAGTTTTATCCCTTAAGATTTAAAGATTTCTAAAAATAGGTAATAAAAAAATTTTTTAATACCTTCTGAACAAATTATACTAATTTGAAATAAATCACTGAACCAAGATAAGTCACGATAAAGTTAAACATGGAATAGAAAAAAAAGTTAAAGCATCACGCACTTGCTCTCGTGTAGCTTCATGGGAGGTAATCGAGTTGATACGGAAATAATTTTACACAAAAACTAAAAAGCTCAACTAATAGATTTTAAGTTTGTAACTAACATTATTACAAATTTACACATAAAAACATAATTATCTGAAAAGTAAACAAAATTAATTGTTACAGTTGAGGTCATTTAATATCGTTGTCAATATTTTTCTCTGAGATTCGCTTTCAAAATGAAACTTTTCAGATTCAGCTAGCTAGTTCACTTCATAAACAAAGTGCAAACGACCAAACGATGAGTCAAAAAAATAATAATAAAACCGGTTATAATTTTCGAGTGGTTAAATTTTTCGTATACAATTTCAAAAAAATAATTCTAAAATGAGTGACAATTAAATTCAATATCTTACTTACAGTAAATTAACTTTGTCTTTAGGAGTGCATAAAAAGTTATTCAATGTGAAAACAAAAAATAATGTTCACTCACACAATTAGTATATTTTAAAAATTCAACAATCGTTGTTGCAAATAAGAAAATGATTTTGAAATAGTCTGAAATTTAAGGTTCGTTTATTTTAGTTTTATTTTATTTGAATTTGCATTATTGTAACATTACTGTTAAAAAAACACAAACACTTTTTTGATGTGAAATTGACAGAAAATTGTCATTAAGAATTTGGCAAAGTTTAACCTTCATGTTCACAATAAAACGGTGTGTTAAAATTTTTTAAAATGGATAGTTTTTCTCTTGACACCATTATTATTTTGTATTACCATCACTCCCTCAGCAATATTTATTGTTTTGTTTTGTTCATTTAAAGCATGCAGAATTTTAATTTTACTGTTCTTTGTAAATTAATAGGTAAAAAAATATGTAACATGATTTGTACAATAGTTCTGTTATTGAGACTAGAAATAATCTTTTTTTAAATTGTTTTTCTTAAATTAAATAACTAATAAGTACTATAGGTCACTAATATTTGAAAAGAAGTTTTTTATTAAATTTATATTTACGTCCAATCTTATGTAAAATTCATTATAAATTGATCCCCCTTATGGAAAGCAAAACACAAATGCTTTACGATGTGATTTCTTAAAATTCTCTTCTAAAAAAAGAAAAGCAACAAGCTTTCGTCACAAACTCTTCCAGAATCTCCACTTGTCATCGACAGCGAAAGTCCAAGTTCTCCGTACTTACATCCATCTCCATCGAAGGACGATCGCGCGTAAGAGAATTCATTTTTCTATCAACACTTAACTGTTCTCTTACTTATCAAACAAACCTTACCTCTCATTCAAAGCAACAAGTAGGTTAAGAACCCACGAGCCTTCACACGTGGTACTTGTATTTTCTGGATTTTTCCATTGGTCTATACTTCATCCTATGTTGATGAACATTTCTCTTGCAATATTTTAAACTCTGTCTTATAAATCTGTTTCTAAGTCTCCATTGATTCTTCTTCTATTCTCCAGCTCCTTTCTTATTCAGGAACATTTGGCGCCAACCATTACAATTTGGTGCGCAATAACGTTCAACATCACCCTCGTGCTTCACAGATTTACTAGACTTACATTCCAGAAACCAGGAACTCAACACCGCATTCTTTCCTCCTTTATCCTGTCAGTTTGTTAGTAAATAAACTTATATTTGTTATGTCTTTTATACACCATTTATGTTTGTCCATTCTCTACCGTTGCTAACCTTGACAAGAACCATTGATATCCTAAAAGAGTATCAACTATGCTTCTGGTGATCTGACACAAGGCCATACAAAAGGAAATCACACTAGGCAACCAGGCTTCTACTACAATATAAAAGAATACAACATTAACCCAGGACACAATTGCTGAAAATGTAGATATTTACTGGATCAAATGCCATATCAAACATTTGATAACTTACCAGACCTAAATAGGATCTCTAAAGATAATAAACTGTTATTTTTGTATATAACAAGCTATATTACAAGAAAAGATTGTTCTACAGAAGAAATATTTATTACAACTTTTTATTTTCAAGAATATGGAAATTTTTTGAAAGAAATAGGTTGTGGTAATTTAAAATTTCCTCTGGGTACGACATTTAAGATGGCAATTTTCTGTTTGAAAATATTTGGTGTTGCTAAATTGAAAAACTTGCAAGAATTCTTTGACAAAAATCTTGATATTAGTTTCTGAAATGCATCATTTCAATATGAAATGAACGCATTGGATTATATTATCAAATATATTTTTTCAATGTATAATGATTTTTACAAGAATTGTTTTCATTTTTTTTAAATTTTATTTTATATACTTTTAAAACTTTTTTAGTTGAGTTACTACCAGGAAAACTGATATATCCAGAAAAGGCATGGCATGTGGAACTAGAACATCCCCAGTGGATGTAATAAAGGGTTCAGTTCAAAATTCCAATCCTTTGCAGGAGGACGGAGTATACTGCAGCTGTATTGTCACAAATATGACAATAAAGTTGAGGACAACAGTCCAAACAATGTAAATAGTGTAAACAGTTACAATACCTCATCTAAAAATATAGACAGACATTGTATTGACAGATTTGTGAATATGGATGATTTTAACAATTTACTACTAATAAAAAAATCTCATATCAATCAATTTAAATTCAGTTTGAAATACAGCAAAGTATTTACTTATTGGAAATATTAAATTTAAATTAGCTTGAAATTAAAACTAAAATAAAACCTTCAAGAAAGTTTTTTTTCATTTTTAAAATGTATTTTAACCTTAGGTATCACTTTTCTTTGGCGGTACCTACTTATAATGAATTGGTTAATTCACCAAATTATCCTGTTAAATTTGTATTCCTGATAATGTAAATTGATTTTAATTATAATTAAACTGTATACTGGTAATATTGTATCACAGTGAAATAAGTATTTTCATCTTCTGTAAAACAAAGGTAGTCACCTGTATGTGACAAAAATCACAATAAAATTTATCAAAATTATTGATTCATGAGATTCATTATTTCTTTTTTTAAGTATTTTCAGCCTTTATTAATACATGATTTTGTAAAATGTTGAACTTGCTTTCTGATTGTATTATACAATTATGCTTTTAAACAATTCATATAAACAAACTGTCTCATTATTTCTGCAACATCATCTGAAATGTTCCTAATTTGTGGAATATAAAGTGATTTTTGTGCATTTAGTAGAGGTTAGTTTTGTTCTTTGTACATTTGCGTTTATAGCAAGAAATCAATAATTGTTATAGTTGTAAGGTGCTTCCTAATAATATGCATAGTTGCTAATTAACTAATTACTTAGTATGACTAACAAGTTTCTTGCTAAAAATGTTCTCTGTAATTTAGTAGTAATTTGTCTCTACATGTTCACCCCCAGTCATGGACACCAGTTGTATTGCTGGATAGACTTGTTATAGATATCAGCTTATTCTCGAGTCAATGTAAGCATAATGTCAAAATAATAATTTAATCATAGGAGGTAAATGATAAGATTTTAATTTCATTGAAGGAATAGGTGTTTTAATTTGGAAAGCAAATTAAATTAAGAGTTAATTTTATTGACAAGAGTCATTAATTATAATGTTAATATACAAATAATAAGAATCAAATTTTTGAGTGAATTTCTTTGTTCTTAACCTACCATTGTTGTGTTGCTGTCTACTAAACAACTGTGTAAACAATGAAATACACTTTGGTTTTAAACAAATGATGAGAGTGTAGATGAGGCATAGAAAAGAGTAAGTAGCAGGTACCTACTTAACAAGTTAAACTGAAATTAACAATTCATTGATAAATACATGGACAAGAAATTAATACTAGCATCAGTTTCCAGTTTTTTTCTCTGCAACCTCTATGGTCCACTTTTCTGGAAAGTCTTTCCTATTGTACCTTTTTGCAACAAGCAAATTCACCATTTTGCATTCTTAACTATAACTCAGCATGGCTGAACTTCAGTCCCTTAGAATAAGAGTGACTCAAATTATTCCTAGGATTAAATGAAATTGAACTTCTCTCGTGAACCCTGCTTACACTATTCAACTGTCCACTGGCTCTCTTCATTACTACATAAAACCTACTTCTGATCAGAGTATGGGTATTCATTGTTCTTTCAGGCAAACCTATAAAGATTATTTATAGAATGAAAAAGAAAATGTTAAAACTTTGTAAACATTAAGAAAATTAGAATATAAAAATTATTGAAAAATAAAAATAAAAGTTATATCATGAAAAAGTTACTAATATAGTTTTCTTTAAAAAAAAACCAAAAAACCTGTTAAAACAAAACCAATTGATTTATATAAAAAGGAATAAATATGAATAAGAAATTATTTGCCAAATCTAATCTGATGTTAAAAATCCACCAAATTAAAATTTGCAAAAAGGTATTGTTTAATTAAATGGCTACATTTTCAAATTTTGTATCAACAGGGATAAAAAATAGCCACACTCCAAAGGAGTTAAATTTTTTTATCCTGTCTAGAGCCACTGACTAACAATAAAAGAAAAAATGTGTCAAAACAAAAAGCATTCAACCATCTTAGATGTATATCTAGATGTATAGACTCTACTAAATAAGAGGAAAGGAATAGATACATTGAATGTAAGTTTACAATTTATAACATATTCAGAGCCCAAAGTTCTATGACTTTCTGGGCCTAAAACGAGGAAATAATACCAGCCTGGAATTCTATGATTCTGGAGGATACAAATCCCCACAATGATGCCTAGCAAATCTATGTTTATGTTACTACCAGAGTAGTTAGAAGTCATACCAGGTCACTGGTGCAGTTTAGCATCATGCCCAGTATGGTAAATTTTTGCATGGGCATTTTGAAAGGTGTATACCGTTTAATATCAACTACAAAATTCCCCAAACTCTGAAAAACAAAATCCTGAAAGGAAAGAGAACCACCAAAACAACTGTTCACTTAAAGAAAAGCAACAAAGTATATCACAAACAAATTCCTCCACTTAACGCACACACCAAGCACTAGAGCCTTCTGAAAAAAAAAAAATACTTTTTTTCTTAGAAGCACACAAATATTTTGAACAAAATGTGGGAAATTTGTCCCAGCTTTCACACATGAAAGGGTTGAGGTTAAAAATGCGACGAAATTGAAAAAAAAAAAGCCACAACAGCTTGAAAGATTAAAGCAGACAATTCTCTCTTTTTAGGCAGAAGAATAAACACCTGCTTGGTATGTAACAATAAAAGAAGAAAATGTTTATTTACATGCACAAAAAAGGGTAAAAGGAAGAAATTTCCATTAACTTTAAAGGAAGAAAAAATGTTCATAAAAAAAAAGACTTGCTCAAAATATTTCTCTTCGCCTAAAAAGTTCTTTAAGCGATTAGATTGTTGATTGTTGAAACACTCACAGATTTCTTCAGAGTTCTTGTATAGGAGGAAACTGTCGGAAGATACGAATTTTGTAGTTGAGTGAGTTCGTAGGCAGGCGACAGAAATCTTCTAGTTGCAAAGAGGCAGATCTCAATTGGTTTTTAGTAGTGGGCTTTACAGTCCAGCGGGCAGATTTTTCTTGACTCCGAAGATGATTGGTATTCAGTCCCCGACCTGATGTTATCACGGACGGGTGTCGAATACTCACTGCCAATCAGGCGTAAATTATCCGTATTTATAGAGATTAGGAGGCTCATAAAATATATCAGGGACTTTTCCCTCCAAAATTGCTATACAAATTTCCTGGCCATTTCATTTGTTAGAAAATATATTCTTATCTCTGATAAGAATCAAGGTTTTGGGAGCTGCTTTTTGGAAGCAAGGGTCCAACAAGCTGTGAGCGTTACTCCCAGACTTTATGGCACCATGGACAGGATAATGATGGTCAAATTCCTTTTTATATTTTCCAGCTCTCTTGTTTGTCAGAAAATATATTCTTATCTCTTATATTAATCAAGGATTTTGGGAGCCGGATTTGAAAGCAGGAGAAAAAGGTTGTGGTAAGGATTAGAAGAAAGGCTAGAACGTGAAATTTTAAAGCACTGCAGCAGTGGTTCTCAAAATTAAATTCTAATACTATTTTTAAAAAAAACAATATTTGTTTAAAGAGCCAGAAAATCGGCAATGTTCGAGATAGGTATTCTTTCCTCATCCTTTGAACTTGAATACTTAAAATGTTAAGCAAATACTTTATTGTTTCTAAAAGAAAAGTGAAAATTGAACTTATGCAAGAAATAATGTACTTGTAACGGCTTCAGAGTCAGATTTATGGTTCACGGGAACCAACTGTAATTCTATACCATCCCTGGTCGTCCAAGACGTCTAGTACCACGGCTGATCGATGGAGTGATCTCTTCGATCCTGCCCTGCCCTATCCTTCGTTGTGATTGGTTAATTAATCATAAGGAAGCGAAGATCAATTCGTTGCATATATCTTCGTGTTGGGCTGACCCAAGCAGAGCGAAGTCGCACAGTAAAATAGGAGAAAAACAACACTCGAACTCGAAATAATATAAAAATATTTACTATTTTTATATCGAGTACGGTGTACAATGTTTTGTTGATAGTTGTTAGAGTCTAGGTGTTAGCATACAAGCGTTTGTCGACCCAACTCATTCCTAAATCAGATGCAACACTTCGTTAAGCTGGTAAGGTTTGGCTTGCGGAGTTAGAGAAATTTGTTTAGCTGATTTGATAAGTTTGGCTCAAGACTGATGTCGGGGGTTCGCGGTGGTAGATAGTCACGTGCGTTGTCTCGCGCTCAGCAACTGGAACGGAATCTCGGGGCGATCTCTCTCTCGTCTCTCGTTGTCTCCCTGAATTCGCTTCGAGCATTCGTATTTATTGATGTCTGCTAAAAACTGATGCAGGGGGTGGTACGATGCAGTTGGGAAATTGGTATTTCTTCCACCTGTCATCATTATTTCTCAATTTGGAAGTCTTCCCAAATGTGAATCTTGGTCAAATTGTGAAGGAAACTTTGGCAATTATATTTGCCATAAAGAAATTTCGCAAATGCTCTATGGATGTAAATTTATCTTTATTAATGACCACAAACCCCTGATTAATATTTTTGGATAAAAAAAATGATTCCTGTTTAGTTAGATAGATGGGCCACAATCTTATTGGATTATTACTTTTCAATAAAGTATCAGTCATCAAATTCAACTGGCCAGGCAGATGCCTTATCCAGGCTTATGTATGCACACCAGAATTTATCTGAAGATTTCGTTGTTGCTGCAGTTTCAGTGGAAACGTTTCAGTGCTTACAGCTACTGTAAGAACACTACCAGTCACCTCACAGATCATCCAAGAGGCCACAGCTTCTGACCTACTGTAGCAAAAGGTGATTCAATACTCACTATTCACTAGTGGCCTCAAACAAGTTCAAATAATGACCTTCAACATTTTTACCATCGGAAATCTTCATTGTCCGTAATGGATGGCTGTGTTCTTTTTGGGGAACATATGATTGTTTCATTAACTTTACAAAATAGGGTCCTAAAACAATTTCATTTTGGTCTTCAGGGCATTAGCTGCATGAAGACTTTGGCACATAGTTATGTCTATTGGTTAAAACATGGACAAGCAATTAGAAGACATTGTTCATAACTGTACAAAATGTCATTTAGTAGCAAAATCCCCGGGGATGGAAAATGTTTTATGTTACTAGTGGATACCTATCATAAATAGCCTGAAATTTTTCCAGTGAGTCGCATCACCTTTGAGGAAGCCATTCTGAAATTACAGTACATCTTCAACAGATTCAGAATCCTAGAGACTTTAGTCTTTGACAATGGCTCTGCTTTCACTTCAGTAAAATTTTCAGATTGTTGCCATCAGAATGGTATCAAACACATATACACACCACAATTCCATCCACAAAGTTGAGCAATTTGTGAATACCTTTAAGAGGGCATTCCAAAAGTTAAAATGGGAGGGCATCGTAGCCGAAATATTGAAGACATTCCTAACAAGTTACAGAGTTACACCAAACACAAATATCCCAAACGATAGCTCACCTGCCGAAGCAGTGATGAACCTCAAAGTTCGGCTATATGTAAACGTCATAGGTCGAAGTGCACAAAATTCTCGCAAGAGAAACATGGTAATGGAACAATTCAATTGCCATCATAATGCAGTAAATTGTACTTTCAAACTGGACCAACAGGTCTTAGCAAAAAACCACCGAAATGATACAAAGAAGTGAACACAACGTTACATCTTTCGCCAAAATGGAAACGTCACTCATGATGTCAGTGTGCAATCTTCCATTTGGTAATTGCATACAAACATCAACGAGCCAAAGGTCAGATCTTACAGTCTACATTTTGTTGAACACTTTTGATCTGCCTTGGGGAAATTTTGCGATATCCACACAATACAGCAGAAGTGTGGAATATAGACCTAAACTTCGAGGGATGAAAACTAGAAAGTCAGTTAGAGTCTGACATTCCACCAAACGGCTACAAGTAAACCCCCAACACAAAACTTGCCATCACACTAAAAAGAAGAGGCGCTAGGGACAAAAGAGAAATAACTCTCTCGGAAAAAGAGTGAAGTTGTCTGCCCGGAGAAAGGGAAAGAAAGTAACATGACAACCAAATAAATCTATTATTGTTTCTACATGTTTCTGTTTTTATCTCTGCCTATACTTGTTTTCCTTGCTTCAAGTTACACAGTAAAGCAAGCTACTAGAACAGACAATACAGCATAATTAAAAGTAAAAATTTGAATGGAAGCCTGTCATTTTTGAGTTCAAAGAACTTTGATTACAAATCTTTTGAAATTTGTGGTGAGAGAAATTGCATATAAAAACTATCAAAAATATTGTTGTAGGGAAAATGATAACCCTCAATATACAAAGAACTGATACCCCTCTATTAAATGGACTGTTCCAGTAGTAATATAAGCATCAGGCAGAGAGAAACCCTGAAGGGCAGAGTCTCATCTGGGGGAAGTTGACAAACCAAACTCCGTGTATGCGGTGTCTACGGGGAATTTTTGCCCGAGCTGGTATCGCTCCACATAAAAATCGGCCTTGTGCCACGTCCTGCCTCGTAGGGAGTTGGGGTAAATATCTCTTGCTTTCCATCTTCAGACGAACTTATATTGTTCCTGTTTAAAATAAACTCTTATACTTTGTAAGTTGCAGTTCTAGTGACATTAAGAGCAGAAACAGGAAGTTACCTCTTTCTTAGCTTAAAACATGACATATTTCAGGCTTTGTGCAATAGGCTCCATGCATAACTTCCGCGCGTCTGAAATAATCAACAAATTAATCGGCGCCTCTTTCAAATTCGCTAACAATATAAATCGATCCCTGTCTAAAAGACAAGAGATTCCAACAGGAGACACACAGAGAAGAGAGAGACGAACACTTACAACCGTGAGCGGATACATCAAAGGCATTTCAGCTTCAACGGCCACTACCACTCCTCACACCTCTTTCGTCATTTTCACCCCGTTTACTTCTCTCATACATTCAACCTCCTTTTCCTTATTCACAGGACATATTACCAAATGAAACTAGTATCTCTAGTACTTTTACAAACTTTTGTATTCATAGCAATGTAATAAAAAACATTTTATTTAATCTTACTTCAATACCAACATTGTGCCATCTATGAACATTACTAGTTTTTGTACAATACGAAATCACTTATAAATGTTTATATAAATTATTGTTATACTCCAGATTTGATCGTTCTTAAAATGTGATTTATCGTGTTTTATTTACTCATTCATAATGTGGGGAAAGTTTGTCCCGGCTTTCCCGCATCAAAGGGTTTAAAGGTTAAAAAATTGCGACAAAACGCGAGTAAAAAACAGCAAGATTAGAGCGGACAAACTCTCTCTTTTAGGCGCGTACGAATTAAGAAAAAAACTCCTGCTCGGTGTGTAACAATAAAAGAAGAAAGTGTTTATTTACATATACAGAAAAAAAGGGTAAAGGGATAAAGACAATTAAGAGTGAAAGAAAGAGAAAAGAGAAAATGTCCTTTAAGGGAAGAGAAAATGTTTATAACAGAAAATAGGCTTGCTCAAAATATTTGTCTGAGCGCCTAAAAAGTTCTTTAAGCGAGTAGAATTTTGTTATGGTTTAGAAACACTCACAGTTCTTGTAGAGTAGGAAAATTGTTGATAAATATAGGAATCTTGCAGTTGAGTGAGTTCGTAGGTCGACGACAGAAGTCCAGTGGGCACGTCAGAAGGAGTGATGAAGGGATGCAGCTTTGAATTGGTCTTGAATTGTGGGCCGACGTTCGTTCTCGACAGCCCTTTAGTAGGTAGTTATTCTTTGGTTGAAAGTGGTTCTGAAGTTAACTGGAGCTCCCTGTCGTCGACCTCACAGACGGTGGGCTGAATTCTCACTGCCAAATAGGCGTAGATTCTCCAAATTTATGGAGATTTGGGAGGCTCAGAAGGATTAGGGACTTTTCCCTCCAAAATCGTTGTACAAATTTCCTGGCCCCTCTATTGGTTAGAAAACACATTATTATCTTTGATAAGAATCAGGGCTCTGGGAGCCGGTTTTGAAAGTAATGAAAACAGGTTGGAGTGAACTAGCTATGGGGTTCCCCAGACTTTATGGCACCATGGAAAGAATAATGGTGGTGGAATTCCTTTTTATATTTTCCAGCTCTCGTTAGTCAGAAAATATATTCTTTGGGAGCCGGTTTTGAAAGTAAAAAGAGGTTGGAGTGAGGATAGAAAAAATAGCAAGAATGTGAACTTGCAAAATATTGTTCTCAAATTAAATTCCAACAATAAATCCCTTATAGTGGGCTAATCCTAACAAGGCCCAAATCGAACCCCACAAATAACCATTTATAATTATTTCAATAACCACTCCGGACAACATTACAAAACTGACGACGAGTTAATTGGAAAGGACAACTCAACTTGATACGAAGCGGCTAGTTCTTCAAGCTAACAGCAGATATTTTTTATTTTCTTCATCAGAGCGGTTAAGCAAGAAACACTTGGATTTTCCCGGATTCAAAGATTTTTTTTCTGTAAAAATAATTAACCTAATTTTGATACGGTTATTTAAAAAAAAAAAAAGAAGATAGATGATTGTTTAGTGACCAATTGCTTTGAAGGGAGAAAAAACAGAAAATTAAACAAGATGAAATGTTAGAGCGTATCTTAAAGCAAGTCTACATTATAGAAGCTTTAATACAAAAAAAGAGCGAACATATCTCGAGTTTTTCACAGCTGAGGCTATTGCGAATTCAATAACTGAATTTAAATTTATTGTCCAGAAAATGGTATTATGTTTCCATCGTATTTTAGAAGATATGCTGACCTATTCAAACGTGAGTGTGAAAAGTGGACGGGCGAAAAGAAAGTAACGTTACTTTGGCAAAATTAGAGCCAAGCGAAAATAGTAAATACTGGAATCTTATATATCAAAGAAAAACCAGTGAAATTTCTTTCGAAGAAACAAACAGTAAATATATTGTCTAGCATTTTTGGCGAGAGAAGCTCCTTATTTTATACTCACTACAAATGTTTAAATATTATTAAAGGCGACGAACTTGCTACTTCAAGGCATCAAAGTGCCACTAAAACTTGATACAGGAAGCGACGTCAACATCCTCCTACTGAATTATTTAAGAAAAAAAAATGAAAACCAAGTTCAAAATATGCTCAGTAAAACTAATACTAATGTCATATACAGTAGACATAGTCCCAGTGACCGGTAAAGTGGACATCATAAAAAGAAAGGTTACATCTCATAAAATTCCTTTTTTATTATAACATCAAGGAATGTACAGCCCATAATAGGAAAACATTCTTTCGACTAACTAAACCCATTCAAAAAAGTTAATATAATTAATAACTACGAAGAAAGTGAAGAACTGAAGGAAGACAAAGAAATAGATTATATGGTCCAGAATTGTGACATCCGACAAACGTATCAAGATGCGCAACTGAAGCAGTCACTCTTAAGTCAGGAAATACCAATGCAGCGGATTCAGAGTTCCACAAGAAGTATTTACGGACAATGGTCCATGATTCATTTCATCAGAATATCAATAACTTGCAACAAAGTGGTGTGACACTATTGGAAAGGCTAGTAAATTGAAAAAACAAACAAAAACAAACATACAAGAAAAACTAGAAAACGGAAAAACATTAATTTCCGATAGACTGAAGACATATCGATGTCCAGACGAGGGAAAATAAAAGAAAAGGATATTTGTTTTTTTATTGGAAAAAAATAGAAGGTAATTGAATTTCTCGTCCGCCGGAGAGGTAAAACAAAGACACCATCTTGTTTTGGTTAGAAGTGAGATTAAGTGATGGAATATTCTTGGAGGTCTAAGAATATTTTTACGGCCATTGAGTGACGAGAGGAAGACGGACCATTGGCCGCGAGTTCGGTCGATTGATAAGGATTAACTCTTAAAAGTACACAGGTCCCCAAAAGAACATATATAAAGAATGATAATTAATTTTTTTCGTCTGCCGAAACGTGATAAAACTTCCCAAATCAAGGGATAGTTCCATTTTTGTCACTTGTTGGAAATTTGGGTCGTGTGGCAGATGAATGATGAAATGACCGACCTTCCTGGGTTGTTGCTTTTGTGTATTTTGGGTTGGAGATAGAAGCGAGCAGGTGTGATGTTCGTGGGTGTAAGTGTTGTGCATGTTTTCTTGTCGATCAGATTGTTGCGAAGCATCATGTTTAGTGAGCTAGTTAATTCTTTTTGGTATCCAGGAAGAGGGTCTACGGGTAAGCTTTTGTAGTTTTTTTTGTTGGCTAGCTGATTGTTGGCCTCCTTAATCACTGTGGCACTCCCTTTGAAAGCCTGTATTATAATTAGGTAATCTCTATGCGTCAGCACGTCAAGGGCCACCCGTTCTCCTTCGGTTATATTGTTACGTGGCAACTTACGTGCTATTGTTTTCTTTATGTCATTTGTTATTGGCATTTCAAATGTTTGTATAGTAATGTCCATGTTTTGTGGGGTCAATGTAGAGTCCTTCTCTTTTAATGTATCAAGTATGGAAGGTGTGTGGTTATTGTCCCCATAATGGGCTGTTAGTCGTATTCTTCCAAAGAAGGATTTCAGATCCTTTGTCAAGGGGTCTTTATCAAACCTTTGGAGACTAGCTTAGTCCTTTATTTAATAACCTGAATGTGTTGAGAAAAAAATGTCTATTACTTAGAGATTTATAACTCGTTCGTATGGGTCAATTGGAAGTATGGTGAAGTTATTTTGTAAAAGCACGAAAGCTTGCATCACGTCCCTTATTAGGTATGCTATACCCACATCCAAGTGTCCTGGTTGGAGGCTTATCTCGTTTATTTGAAGGTTGAGCGTGTTTGCTATTGATTGCTAGGGGCTAATCTGGATAGTCTGGGATGTCTAATGGAGTTATGCGTTCTAGAAGGGTTGTAGGGTTGCTGTGAATTGGTTTGTGTATGTGTGTATGTCACCTAAAGGATGCCCGTGTAAGTTAGTGGTTTGTTTTGTGTGTGTTCGTTTTGAGGTACTAGCTATATATGTTAATATTTAAACATATATATACATAAATATATAGTTATATAAATATATACATATATAAAAAATACATATATATGCATACACATATATACATATATGTATATACATATATGTATATACATATATGTATATACATATACATATATGTACACATACACACACACACACACAAACACACATATATATATATAGGCATCTATTTAGAATTTGTTTAAGCAGTTCAGAGATGGTGGTCCCTTTTAGTGTTTTTTGTGTTTTTATGTATCTCATGCTTCCGTTGGTTGAGATTTATTATTCAAGTTATCATTATGCATACATATACATATATATGTGTGTGTATATACATATATATATATATGCATATATATATATGCATATATATATATATATATATATAGATACATAAATATATATACATATATATATTTACATATATATATATATAAAATATATACATATATATATACATATATATATAAATACATGTATATACATATATACATACATATATACATATATATATACATATATATGTATATACATATATACATACATATATACATATATATACATGCATACACATATATATTCATAAATATGTGCATATATGTACGTACGTGCATATATGTGCATAGATACTTACATATACATACAAACATACATATATACATACATACATATATGTATATATAGATACATATATGTAAACATATATATATATATATATACATGTATATACATACATACATGAATATATATCTGCATACAAGCATGAATATATATATGCATACATATATACATTAATATGCATACATATATACATTAATATATATATATACACACGCATATATATATGCACAAATATATACATACATATACACGCATATGTAAATATATATATATTTATATACGCATATATATAAATATATACATATGCATGCATATATACATATATATGCATATATACATAGATATACATATACAAAATGTATATATATACATATATATATATACATACATATATATCAATATATATATACATGCATACATAATATATAACTATATATATACATAAATATACATACATATACATACATACTTATATATATATACATATAGATACATACTTATATATATACATATATATTCACATACATATATATACATGTATATATACATATATATATACATATATGTACACACACACATGTATATATGCTTATATATATACATATATATATTCATTAATATATATATATATACACAAATGTATATATATACATACATATATAGTTCTGCCATAGACAGACATATCCAACTGCATTGGACACATGGCCAGGCTGGCACCTCATGGCAATTCAGGGATCGCTTCCTAACCCCTCTCTTCAGTTCTGTATATTTGTGTGATGCCTCATGGAAGATCTTGATGCAATTAGCAATACCATCTCTCCAGGAAACCCCGTCTTCAGCTAGAGTTTCCCAGTTAACCAGCCCAATAT
>OZ038489.1:58222193-58362193 GCA_964036315.1 Acanthosepion esculentum | reverse complement strand
AGTTGGCAGACAAAAAAAATGGCAGTCTGTGTATCGACCCCGAATTCGGCGAGAAGTCGCTGTGTTATGTTAAGGAAGACCAACGACAGACACGGTCTCGCAAAAATGCTAAAAAATCACTCTAAAAATGCTAAAAAAATCACTCTAAAAATGAGTTGAGATTTGCTACGAAAAAACAAAGGTCTAAAAATGCTAAGAGGTGTATTACGACTAGCTTCGTAACACAAACGGAACTAAAACGTAATTAGCCCAATTCTAAAACGAAATGAGACTAAATTACACAGCGTAGGGAACACGATCAGAAAGGTCATGGTAGAAGTGCCCTGTTCTCTTCCGTTTTAGGGAGCGGCCAAAGGCGGCCGCGACAAATACTCCATTAGATAGAACAGATGCTTTAATTCTTTCGTGAAACGAGATGATGACATTTAGCATACTTTCAGGTATGCCAAGCTTTTTGAGTACTTTCCAGTGGGCACTCCTGTTTACTGTGTCAAACGCTTTGGTCAAACCGATAAAGACGGTATAGAGTTCCTGGTTCTCACGAACTTTCTCAGCAACCTGACGAAGTGAAAAAATCAATGGTTCCACGACCTGAACGAAAACCACACTGAGATTCCGGATAGATGCCGTCAATGAGATATTTGATTATTCTGTTGAGAATAACACGAGCGAGAATTTTGCCAGTGATATTTAGAAGTGCAATGCCACGAGAATTATCACATACAACCTTTTTGCCTTTGTTCTTGAACAGATGTTTTATGTAAGCATCTTTGTAGTCCTGTGGAACAGAGCCAACTTTCCACATGACTTTAAAAATCTCATGGAGTTTCTTAATCAGAGCCATCCCACCATATTTTAAAATTTCGGGGGAAATAGAATCTTTTTCCAGGAGCTTTGTTCAAGGACAATTGCATGATAGAATCCTGGATTTCCTTTAGGCATGGCTCAAGAGACAGCTGGGAAATTTCTGGTCGCTGATGAATTGAAGCAATGACGTTGTCATCGATGGCAGAAGTGGAATTAAGGACACTTTTTAAGCGTTCTTTCCATCGTGATATAATTTCCTTCTTGTCTGTGTGGAGTGTGTTGCCGTCAGACGACCTAAGAGGTGAAATTCCATTTCCTTGAGGGCTGTACACCTTTTTAAGGCTTTAGGATCTTTTCTGTCAGCTGTCGCCTAGATTTCCACAACCTTAGCAGACCACTAAGATTCTTTCATTCTTCTGAGAGCATTTTGCACTTCCCGCTTACACTGCTTATATATGCGCTTTTCTGATGGACAATTTTTGTTGTTTAAGAATATTTTGTGCGAATCGTGCAACTTCTTGATGAAACGTTAAACGTGAGTATTATTTACATCGAACCAGTCCTGATGCGTCCTTATGGGAAGTCCTAGAACTTCAAGGGAGCTGGAATAAGTGGCATCTCTCAGAGATTTTTAGGAGGATTCAATGTATTCTGTGATCACAACTGAATCCAACCTCGAATCTAGTGTGTCAGAGAGTTCTTTCTTCTTAACATCAGAATTCAGGGATGAGAAGTTGATTCGTTTAGGAACCGTAGTGCTAACGAGAGGTTTCTTGCGTACGAATCGAAAGGATGCTTTGCTGCATAGTAGAGTATGGTCTGAAAGATAGCAAGTGTTAAGGGAAAGAGCGGATGATATTGAAGTCTTTCGCGTCACGTTTCTTAGTGATAATGTAACCAATCATATGTCAATCTTTGGATCTGTGATGAATCCAAGTTGTTTTGTGATGATTGGATTGCTGATAACGTGTGTTAGTGATAGTGATATCAAATTCATGGCAGAGAGAAAGTAGTCGTAGCCCATTCAAATTCATACTCCCGATCCCATGAGTGCCAAGGAAACTAGGCCATGTCTTGTAGTCAGCACCAACCTGTGCATTAAAGTCTCTCATAATAACAATTTTATCTCTATGTGGAACTTTGGAAATGACCGTACGTAGTTGATCATAAAAGTCATTAACTTGGGGTATAACAACTCACAAGAGTGGCAGAAGAATTGCTGTCGAGTTCTAAGACTAGAGTCATAATGCGATCATTTATTCTTTTCGGAAGAGATGACAGGGATTTAGCAATGTCTGATTTTATGGCAAAACCTACACCTGATAAGGCGGGGATAATCTTCGCTTTTGCCAAAGGTATATCCTGCACTGAGAGTTGCCTGCAAAACGAGTCTCACTGAGAGCAGCAAAGTCAATATTGTGCTTGCTTAATGCATCAGAGACGAGGGTTGTTTTATGCTCTGGAGAAGAATCGTTGTCTTGGAGGGTTCTTATATTCCAAGACACGAGATTAACACGTTTACGAGTTTTATTTCTACTAAATCGATTATTGCGACTGCGCTATTGGATAACTTGACAACTGCAGCAGGCTGCCAATTTGATTAAGAGCAAGCAATGTTTACGATACCTTATCTCGCCCCCAACCCGGATTATGGAAAGCAATGTCATGTCTAAATAGACCTGATTTGTCACCATCGGAGGACACGAACAACACAATTGCTCAGGGTTTTGTACAAGAACGGCCATCAGCCGAAGGTCGCCACTGTGGGAGCGCCAGCTAGAGACTTCCAGTACTATCCTGTACCAGTCTCCGTCGCCTTAACTCTCTCGCCAGTGGACTTGTTGCTCAGGTGGAATAGCAAATAAGATTTGTTCAGAGTAGTGAAGGCTTGTGTAAAACCAGGCACACTTATTGAAAGTACTGATAACAAGGAATTGGTGCAAATATTTGCCATGAACACAATGAACAACACCCCTCAGGTTTTCTAACACGGACTTATACCACTCCGGTATTACCATTTAACAGAAGAGTGCAGCATCTTTCGATGGTAATTTCACGTGATTTAGCCCGCTTGCTGAAGCGGTTTACAGGGTTTGGCGCGTGGAGATTTAGGGGATGGGTGAAGATCAGTGTTGCCCGTCAATCTTAATATATATATATATATATATATATATATATATATATATATATATATATATATATATATATATATATATATATATATGTGTGTGTGTGTGTGTGTGTGTGTGTGTGTTTGTGTGTGTGTGTGTTTGTGTGTGTATGTATATATATATTTATACATATATATACATATTTATATTTATACATATATATATATTTATACATATATATACACATATATACATATATATGCACACACACATATATATAAACACATATATATACATATATATACACACACATATATATATATACATATATATGCATATATATACATATATATATACATATATATGTATATATATACATATATATACATGTCTATACATGTATATATATACATATATATATGTATATATATACATGTGTATACATACATATATATACATATCTATATACCTGTATACATGTATATACATATATATGTATATATGTATGTATATACATGTATATATGTATATAGATATGTATGTATATATATGTATGTATATACATGCATATATATACATATATATATGCATATATATACATGCATATATATACATATATATATGTATATATATACATGTATATACATATATATATATATATATATACATACATATATACATATATACATGTATAAACATAAATATATACATATATATATATATATATTCATATATATATATATACATATATATATACATACATATATATACATATATATGTAACACCTTCATCGTGGTCAGTCCGGGGTAAATCCTACTTCATTGGAGTGATCAATGGAGTGATCTCTTCGATCCTGAACTGGCCTACCCACACGTTGTGATTGATTGATTATAAGGTGACCACGATCGGTACCAAGCCTTGGTATCTTCAATCGACGTTTGCTACAACTGGCCTTGGTATCTTCAATCGACATTTGTCAACTGGCTTTGGTTGAAAAATCTAAGTCGGACTTCACTGAACTGTTCTTGGCTAGAAGTCTAAGTCGAAAGGCGTGGAATTCGTGCGGTCACCTGCTGCGAGGCTTATTCTTAACTGCCAACTGCAACTGTCGAACTGTGTCCGAAGAACTCTAATTCTGACTCCCTCTGACTGAATGAACGCCCGGGGACGTCGACCAATAACCCGGTGAGAGGGCGGACGCGGTCTGGATTCTTTGATGATTTCAAATCTCCAATAAGGATTTTCTTTGTTTTTGGACAGGAAAATTTATCACTTTCCATTTTTGGAAATCTATCGCTCTTTGTTTAGAGGGGTTCTTCCCCTTTCGTGAGGAGAGGTCGGAGGAGAATTGCCCTCCTAAGACTTTTCCTCTTCATACCGGTACCTCATACCAAACCCTTCGAGGGGCGTCAACAACAATTCCCTTCCTTCTCATATCCTCACCTTCTGTGAGGAGAGGTCGGAGGAGAATTATCCTCCTAAGACTCTTCCTTTCTCACATTGGTACCTCACACTAACGTCCTCGTGGGCGTCAGCAGGTTTCTCCTTCTTTACCATATTTCTCACCTCTGCCTACCACTTCATGCTACCCTGGCGTGGGTGTGGCTAGGCTGGTGTTAGCTTACATTGACACTCCAAGGGAAAAGAAAAGAAAGAAAAAGAATTATTCTTTTCCCGTGTCATTCCAAAATCTTTATGAACGCCACATTGCCATAATTAAAAAAAAATTCTTTTAGACCCCATAGCGTGTGATCGTAAAATTATTTTATCTTACTTTGGACATCTGGTCATTATCCAGCACATTTATTGCTGACTTTTCAACTATTGTAATCAACCTTTAACTGGGTGGTTTTCATTTGGCGAACAAAATCCCTTTCTCTTTTTCTCGTTTCAACCGTCCAGGTGACCATTTCTGGCGACAGAAAACCTTCGTCGTATTCACAGTTTCATGACTTGTTATCACGTGATCACATGGTGTTCGGTATCATTTCGATCCACCTGCAATAAGACTGCGCTCATTACGGGTTCGCTACCGTCTGCAGTCAAGCTAAACGAGGAGCTCTCAATACAGTATAAGAACAAAGCTTTGATTTGGTCTGAAAGCTTGCTGACAAATTATAGATCATTCAAACTTTTATCCCTTCTTAAGGAGATTAGTAACAGGTGTAGATATGTCTGAAAAGTTTTGACAGAATCTTCTATACTATCCTTCTATTCCCCAAAATCTTCTCAGAGTTTTCACATTTGTAGGAGCTGGATACTCGACAATGGTTTGGATTTTGGCATCTACTGGGGCTATTCGACCATATCCTATTATATGTCCTAAATAAGTGACTTTGGCTCGGCAGAACTCGTTCTTGGACAAATTTATGGTGAGGTTAGCCTTCCTCAACCGAGTAAATGCTTCTTGAAGAGTTTCTAAATGCTTTCCCCATGAATCATTGTACAGTATCGTCTATGTACGTGCTTACGTTCGCTTGGTCTCCCAATCTAAGGTTCATCATCCGCTGGAATGTAGCTTGCGAGTTCTTCATTCTGAATTGCATGACGCAGTATTGGTAAAGGCCATTTGGTGTCACAAAGGCTGAAATTTCCTTTGCGACAAAGGTACGCACCAGTAACCCTTCAAAAAATCTAATTTCGTAATGAAGTTAGATCCTCTGATTTTATCAATGCAATCGTCCATCGGGGGTGGGATAAGAGTCGGTTTTGGTAATGGCATTTACCTTTCGGTAGTCAGTGCAAAATCTCACTGACCCATCTCATTTGTCGACCAACACACATGGTGACGCCCAATCACTCACGCTAAGTTCAATTATGCCGTTTTCTAGCATATAAGAAATTTCCTTGCGTAAGATAGCTTTCTTAGGGTTCAATCGGCACGGATGCTGTTTGATGGAGTTTGCATTTCCTATATCCACATCATGGGAGATTAGATTAGTTTACTGGGAGACGTCAAGGAATATGTCTCGGAAATCTTCTACAAGGGCTGTCAAAGATTTTTTTCGCTCAAGACTTGCATGACTAATCATCTAACACTTCTGAATTGCACAAGGTGGTGAGGTGTTTATTTGCTAGTTCAATTTCTTTTGGAGATCTACTTAACTCGCACTTGCGGTCTTGGGTATTAACTACAAATACTGGACAATGGAATTGGATTTTAAGGGAATTTCCGGGAGTAGGTAAGAACATGAAGACTTGGTCACCACTGTTAAAGCCTCGTTTGACCGTATTCTGGTCAAATATTCGCTTCATTTTGCGTTGGGGAAATCTAAGTTTTTTCCGTGCTAATTCACAGGCTCTTGATAATCTCGTACGAAAACGAGCAACATATTCTGGCAAGCTTTGGTTGCTCAAATTTCTTGTATCCAGTTTTCCTTTAGTACTTTCAGCGGGCCGGGGACCGAATGTCCAAACACAAGTTCGAACGGACTAAATCCAGTTGACTTCTGTACGGCCTCATCCCAATTCTTTTGATTTTCTAAACAAAAGGTCCGAATCATGTCTTTGAGTGTGAGTGAAATCGCTCTCGCGCTGGAGTGAACGGATTTCACATTTGGGACTTCCAGTAATTGATGAAACAACTTGGACATAAAATTAGTTCCCTGTTTGGTCTGTATTACCCTGGGTAACCTAACCATGGTGAAGAACTGGATCAGACATTTAGCCACTTTCTTGACCGAGATAGTCCGGATGGGTATACATTCCGGGAATCTTGTGGCAGCACACATCACGGTTACTAAATACTGATTCCTTTTTTTCGTTTTGGGCATCGGGTCTACAGAATCTTCTAGAACTCGATGGAATGGTTCCTCGAATGGGATGGGGTATAATTATGAATTTTCTGTCTTTGCTTACCCACTACTTGATATGAATTACACATTTGGCAATATTTGGCCACATCATGTTTGATTCCTGGGCAATAGAAGTATCTGCAAATCATATGATAAGTTTTGGCAACTCCCAGAAGGACGTCTAAAAGGATATCGTGGGCAGCCCTATATGGTTTTGGTGAGACTAATTGCTGAATCGTGGACCACTCCTCGGATGCAGGAATTTGAGGAGATCGCCATTTCCGCATTAGGACATCATTTTGGAGGAAGCAACTCGTGGGTATTTTATCTAGCTCCTCCTTGGGCAATGCAAAATTGATTAAGGAATTTATTTCGGGATCTGCCCTCTGCTCTGCGGCGAGAGACTCCTTACTCACTGAGATAACTTTTGCAAGGTCTATATTCCTATTTTCAACTATGTTAATAGATTCTAGTCTGTTGTATCCCCATCAAAGTTTAGAAATGTCTGGGACAGATCTAGGGTATTATCTTTCACTTGGTCCTTATTTTCGGGATTACAATTTTAGTGTATAAATGTCTGGTGAAAGTCTATAACTTCACTAACAGGTCCACTAGTGCTTTTTTCTGGTCTGTTTGTCTCCTAACTTGCGCGCGGGTCACTACACACGAGGGAAATATTTGACTCGAATGGTCTATATTCCTCTCTTATGGTTTCTCTGTGAGGTCTTAAACTATTCTTTAGGAAACATTTTCTATCATTTATACACTTAGTTTCCCTATTCTTTTGGGTCCTAACCTATGGCAGTAATAACAAGTAGGCATCTTCTTTTTTATCTCTGTCCGATGACCGGTATCCAGGCGGTGAACCATGGGTCTTCTGCGGATTATGTACTTTCGCGGGAGAAACATTTAGACGATCTTTTTTCGGGTTGCCCCCAAAGTTAATCTTATTTCTTGGAGAAGGACCGTGTGTTGACTGGCTTGCGTGTCCGACCCCTAGCTTGCCTTTCTTATGTGTAAGCGCATATTCATCTGCCACATAGACATTTTATATCCGTCATCAACGAATCTTTCGTCCAGGTATGTTTTAACGTCGTCTGGAACACCGTACTTGAACTCTTCTACTGACATTAACTGTTTTAGTTTTTGTCATAATTGGCTTCTATACATTTGGAAAAACTCCATCTATTTAAGAATTGTTCTTTCCGCCGAAAGTATTCCATATAAGTCTCTCCATTAGATTGCCTATAATCGTAAAAATTTTGTCGATACGCTTCAGGCACTAATTCATATGCTTATAAAATGGCTGCCTTTACTAGAAGCTTATGCAAAGCGGCATAAGCTTCTTGAGCTTTGCCCTTTAAGGCTGTCTGGAGTAGTGTGGACCATGCATCCAATGACCAACTTAAGTTGGACACTATTTTCTCGAAAGTATTTGTCAACATCCCCTCGTTGAATGGTGGCACTAACTACTTGCCTCGCCAAATCAAATCCATTTTATCTATGTTCTGTTGTTTTCTATTTCTCGGGTTTGAGTTTCTTGGATTATCTTGACCATTTCAACTTCGGCATTAATTTTGGTCTTTTCTATTTCTATCTTTTACCTGGCTTCGATTCTGACCTTCTCAATTTCCACCTGGCTTTGTGAGAGCCCGGGCGTTTCTGTTGAGAAATGCGATAACACACTGTCGACCATGTGTTCCGCAATAATTCTCGCTATATGACCTCCTAACCTCTAGACCTAATTTGTCCCCAACTGCTATTAGATCATCTTTTCTTAGTTTCAGTAACCCTTCTACGGAAGGAGATGCTGCAAATTCTGCTATATCCGCGATTCCTGTTTGCCAACAACTTGTGTTCGCAATTCCGCTCGGGTGAGTGAGTGACTGATCAAATTGGTGTAAAAGGAAAAAAATATCCCGTACGACCCTCCCCCCAACACACACACACTACCACCACCATCATCACCTTTCTCGTACCGGATCGATAGCGGAGATAGAGTAGGATCGTAATCTATATTATTATTTTAACGTGTATACAATTATTACAACAAATTGCTTAAGGAACAAACACAACAGGTGACAAACAACAGAAACACAGATGCAGAGTTAACAATTAAATAAATTGATTACTGTAATATACAATGGGAAAATAATTTGAAAGATACGACGAAAGCAAAAATAATAGGTCAGAAGGAAAGGGAGAGGGAATTTATCCTCTCAGAAAGGTAACTAGACAATTAATAGAAGATCTTAGGTCAAGCCTGCATGCAAATACGCAACAGGACAAAATACACTGAGCAAACTGAAAAGATGTAAGAGGAACAAAGACTTATCTGATTGTTATCAAAGTTCGTTTCATTTTTAGCTTCTTTTAGCTTAATGTCTCTTATGCGTGTTTCTTCTTTTCTTTTCTCTTTTTTGTTTTATATTTCTTTTAAATCTCTTTTCTCTTTCTTTCTCTTGTCGTTTCTTTTGATGTCTTTTCTTTCTTTTTTCGTTTCTGGTCTAGGGGATTGAGTGACGAATCAATGGAAGCTGTCGTTTCGTACCTCTCGGTATAACGTATCTTTCTTCTGTTTTCGACATGTCTGTCCTCTCGTGCCAAAATTTGCCAAATCTATGTTAAAGCTGTTTGAGCTTCAAAATCATCTTAGATTTCTAATCCTTTTTCGTATCTAAATTGATAGCTGGCTGTCGTCTTCCTGCCAAACAATCCATTCGGTGTAACTACCGAAGGAAGGTTATTTCACATATGCGAATTTATAGCTGATTATCTCATTTATCGCGAACCTGTCCGCTCGGTTTGTGGAATGTTCGTGTAAAAAGACGAAACATCCATCGTTACTAGGATTGTATCCGGGTGGACTGAGTTAATGTTTTGTAATTTGTTGAGAAAGTCAGTAGTATCTCTAATATAACTAGGTATGTCAAGCAGTAAAGGTTTTAGGATGTTGTCTATGTACCCAGATATAAGTTCTGTGAGGGTACCTATGCCTGATATTATGGGTCTACCAGGTGGTATGATTTTGAGGGATTTTGAAATTTCATAGATGTTCTCTTCATTATTTAATTGTGTAATTTGATATTGGTTGGATGAAAAGGTGTTAGAGTTTTTTTCTGAAAGGATTTTGGGGAGTTTATGTAGTTTTAGGATAGTGTAGAATGTTGCTGTTTTAGGGTTCTCAGGAATAAGAGATTTTATGGTATTCCTTATGTTGTGGTTCAGGTTCTGAGTGAGAGATGATAATTCTGTTTTGAATGTGCTAGTTGGGTCTAGAGGTAAGGGTACATAGAATCGGTTATTTTGAAGTTGTGATTCTGCTTCTTTTATATAGTTTTTAGTGTCTAAGATGGTTATATCTCCGCCCTTGTCGGCTGGTACGATAATTATGTCTTGGTTGTTTTTAAGAGTATAGATGGCTTGGTGTTCTATTTTGGATGAGTTGTATTTTTTTTATATGGTGTCCTTTTTTTTTAAAGAAGTTATCCATGTGTTGTCTGGCTTTGATGGCATATTGGTCCAAGTGTTGATTACGTCCGATTGGTGGGGTCCATAGAGTGTTATCCTTCGTAGGAGGAAGTATGGCGCATGATTGTTTAGCGGTGTTGTCTGTATTAGAAGTAGATTTGTTTTCTGAGAAATATTCTTTTAGTCTCAGTCTACGAATGTATTTTTCCATATCATAGCAGAGGTTTAGAGGTTTTAGTGGTTGTGTGGGGCAGAATGATAATCCTTTATTTAATAAAGAGGTTTGTTCTTGGGTGAGAGTATATTTGGATAGGTTGGCGATGTTGTTGTCAGCAGAGGTGGTATGAGTGTAGTGGGCATAATGAGATCCTCGTGGAGTCTGTTGTATTAAATAGTTATTCAGGTATATATATATATATATATATATATATATATATATATATATATATATATATATATATATATATATATATATATATATATATATATATATATATATATATATATATATATATATGAGGCACGGTGGAGTAATGGCTAGCGGCTGGGATGAGGGAATCAGAGAGCCGGATTTCGAATTCCAGTCGAATCCATTACATTCACTAATACCCTTGGGAAAGGTGTGAATCCTCTTCTTCTCCCTCCAGCTTTTCTCAATAGAAGGCGGACGATTTGACCTGGGGTGTTACATACAAAGGATTAATATTAGGTTTTCTGTAAGGTAGGTTATTCATATGTTATTTATTAAGTCTAATGTTATGTGAAGGAAATCTAGCCTTTTCAATTTTGTGTTAACCATAATTTTTAGATTTAGGTTTCTCAACTCACTATCTATTATTTTTCTAATTTTATCTATTTGAAAGTTAGTAGACCTCGTAATTATGATAAGGCCATCATCTCTGTATAGCCCGATGTCTTTAATATCTATTTTATGGTGCGCAGTTAGTTTATATAATATAAATAGACTGACAAGGCGAGAAGACTCCGCAGAATCTAGTGATCCGATTGTTATGTCAAAATGGTCTTCGGAGTTTTTAATCACTATTGTAAATGAGGACAGATTTTTTGCGCTGAGAAATAATTTTTTTCTTCTTCTGTTAGGTCGGAATATATAGTTGCAAACTCCAGGGCAGTCGTGAATACAACTCTTGATATTGACTGGTAGTAATCCTCAATATCAATTTGGCTTGTCGTTGATGCCGGTAAACCATGACCTCTTTGGCATTTATCACTAATCTTCAGATGATTCTGAAGATTAGTGATAGAGTAGGTAAACTTACCGAAAAAGAGTGCTATATTACCATAAAGGACCACAAACTAAATTTCGAAGCTAATCCAACTACAAGGATAATAAACCCAGCAAGACCTAAGATCGGCAAAATAAGTAAAAAAAGAAAATCCTAGAAAGGGTCAATCAACAAATTAAAGAAAACATAGGATTGAAACTTTGGACTAGATTCAGCTGAGTAATCTGACCTTATAGGTCTTTTTATATTATACAATCTCACAGTATATCATGAAATTAATATAACTGACATTGGATTATACAGAGACGATGGGCTTATGGTTATAAAGAACTCCACAAGCTTCAAAATCAATAAAAAAAGAAAGATATTATATAGAGAATTTAAATGTCTGAACTTAAAAATTACTGCAAACACTCAATTGGAAAAGGTGAACTTCCTTGATATAACATTAGATTTAATGAAAAATGTATACATACCTTATAAAAAAAAACAATACTAATCCTTTGTATATACACTCTAAATCTAATTATCCTCCATCTATAATTAAGCATATACCTTTATCTATCGAAAAGAGAATAAGTACAAATTCAGAAAATGAGAAGATTTTCTATGAACATATTAATTTCTATAATAAAGCTCTAAAAGATAGTGGATACAAAAACCAAAAGCTAACCTACATAAAAATGAAAATGGAAAGCATAAAAAAACAGAAGTAGATAATTTGGTATACACCCCCATACAACCAAATGGTAAAGAACAAATTACGACAAAAATTCCTTGCATTAATCGTTTTCCTAAAGATAGTAAACTCAGTACTATTTTCAATAAGAATACCCTAAAATTAAGTTACAGTTGTACTGAAACTTCGAAAAAATTATTAAGAAACATAATCCTAATACCTTGAATACATAAAGAAAGAAATTTAGACAGTATAATAATAAAAAGAGATGACAAACAAAAATTATGTAACTGCAGAAATCCTCATAACTGTCCTCTTTATAATAAATGTCGCACTGAATCATTAGTATACCAATGCAATATCTCATCTATTGAGGATCCAGACAACGTAAAAATCTACATTGGATGCACAAAACATGAGTTCAAAAAGCGGTTCAACCAACATACAATATGTAGGTCATTAAATGACCCATGTCCTTCGTGCATACATGAAAAACTATATATTACTAGGTTTATAAAAATAAAAAATTACTTAATCAAAGAAATGAAATAGCTATTCTTTGCCGACATCGTCAAAAATTTTCCTTAAGTAATGTTTAAAAAAATCTGATAAATGAAATATAAATATTTACATTTGATATTTAAATAACAATTTTTAAATAATTTAAGTAATTCTATTACATTTATTTGTTTTAAAAGACGTATAGTCTATTAGTAATTAAAATTAAGAATAATACTTTAAAATTGTAGTTCAATACGACGTATTCATATACAAACAACCCTTTTAGAAAAAAAGTACAAATTTAACGGTGAAACAAAAGTGCGTAAAATTTTTTTTTGCCGTTGAATAAGACCAGACGACATGCGTTGAACGGATGCCATCATTCGTTTGAAAAGGCAACCCTACCCTAACTTGACTTAACCTCTTTTCGAAAGTAACTCATAAATTTTTATACAATAGTTGTCAGTGAAAAAGAATACCATACCGCCCCTTAAAATGATTGGATTTACCCATATCCATAGAAACTAATATTATGAATGTATGTGCTTTATAAATCTCAGTAAATTTCAAAATAAGTTATTTCAAAATTTGCTTGAAAATGAAACAGAACTAGGGACTTTAATTAAATTTAATTCTATAATTGAATTTGAAGTTTTTAGCTTCTGTTTTTGAAACATGGTAATACCTGTGTAGCGATGGAATCATATTTTTAAATAAGTAAATTTATAATATATACAAACATTCATATATATATATATATATATATATATATATATATATATATATATATATATATATATATACATTATATATATATATATATATATATATATACATTCATATATATACATATATATACATTCATATATATATATGCATATATATGCACATGCATATATACATATATACCTATATATATGTAGATACATAAATTCAGACATATATATGTACATACATAGATACATGCATATATATATCTATGCATTCATATATATGCTTTCATATATATATATATATATATATATATATATATATATATATATATATATATATATATATATATATATAATATCTGGATAAAATAAATGAAATATATATTATACTATATATATATATATATATATATATGAATGCATACACATACATATACATATATATACATATATATATGTACATACATACATATATTTATCGTTCATGGTCGTGATCGCCACGACATAAACCTTACGCGATCACTAGCAATCGGTCAATGTTGGTCAGATCACAGAATTGTACGGCAATGCCTTTGAAGAAGACTGTTAGAATCAATCGAGCAAAACCGCCAAAGAAGGTAGACATAACAAAGCTGAAAGACAGTGGAACATTAGACTCTTTCAAAACATTGTGTGACTCAAAACTTTCATCTCTTGATGTAGGTAATGAAGTTGAACCGATATGGTCTGCCTTACAAAACATAATGTATGACTTGACAAAAGGAACATTCGAGCATGTTCAGCGAAAACATCAAGACTGGTTTGATTCAAACGATCCTGAAATTAAATCTCTCATTGAAAAAATGCATAAATGTCATCAGATCTGGATGGCAGACAAAGCATGCCTATCAAAGAAATGGGCCCTTAAATCGTCAATGGAACATTTCAAACAAAACTAAGGGAGATGAAGGAGGGGTGGTGGACTAAAGCTTTTCAGGAGACTGCTAACAGACATAACTTCAAATCATTCTACCAAAACTTGAAGGATGTTTTTGATCCCATTTCCAGTGTTCTATCACCAATCTTTACTCTAGATAAAACTTGTCGCAGTTAGCTCCCCTTCATTTTCTTAACGCTTCACCAGGGGTCTCTCCAACCCGGGAGTATAAATACGGGCTGACCTTTCGCCTCTGTCTCTCTCTCTTTCCACAGCTCTTTCCACGGCTGCGCCCACGGGCGGCCAACTGGCCTCGCTTGAGGTCGGCAACCGTCGCACGTGGTGCGAGGTATTTCCAGTATGTGAACTCTAACACACAACTAGCGTTTCCCATGCTCAGGGAATACGCTAAAACAAAATTTCACAACCGTACGGACATTTCGACTCAAACACACACACAATAACTTTCCACACAGACACTAAACGTTTTATACATGTTTTAAATTTGTATTTGTAAATTCGTGTGTCAATCTGTTTTTACCTGTTTGTTAATAATACATATTTGTTCGCATACACATATATCTGTCTTGTTTGTTCCTTTGGACGCCATTAAAGTCCAACATTTTTTATGTAGCTGGACCGGTCAAAGAAGTCTTAAAGCAGAGATAATTCATCTTCTCTACTTCTTCCATTCTCACACGGCTGGTCCACCACAAATAGTGACTACCCAACGTGATCATGAACACGCACTCGGGACGATATGTGTGTACGAGCAAATTCTCATACAAAACTTTCAAATGAGAGAAACACACAACACCAATACTGGAAAATTTTCTCTTCTACGCACGCGGAACTATCAACAAAAGAACTTTAATTCAGACAACATGTCTACAAAACAGCCTTCTCCTACACGCAAAAAGGAATTTTTCTTACACCACGTGGTAACAACAATTACTACTACGTATAAGCAAGCCTTTACAACCCTTTCTTTCTACTGGTCTACATTCGCTTGACCTTTTCTTTCTCTCAGCAACACTTGACCTCAACTTCACCCGGCCTACCCAGCAGAGAACATGACACCATTTTTTAAAAAAACAAAAAACAAATTCTACTTTCTTCTGAACTGAAATAGAAAAAGTGTGAACCCCATCTCACAAAGGCGACTCACTGTCCTTTCTCACCCCGCAACGATGCAACCCGAATGACTTAAGAATTTTGCGAGAACGATATTCTACCGTCAATAACAGCAAATTTTCTCAACTTTCATTCGGCACTCGGTAGATATTCCACATCAGTTCAAACTCCTCTTTCAAACAACTTTCTACGGTATTTTCTACCGCACGGCACCATGGAAGCTCTCAAGTTTCACTGGATGAACGCACACTTCTCTCTGGACGACTCACTGTTCCATTACATACGATGCGACATCACTGTGAAAAATTTGCATGCACGTTATTCGTCGCTACAAATATTGCAAATTCCACATTTTCTCGCTACTTGCAACTGGCCATTGCAATCGCATCCTGTCCAATCCTGAAACTCAAAAGGGCGCGCAAACAATTAATTCTACACCACGTGGCGACATCTTACGCCATTGCTTGCTTAACATTATTTCGAACGATCCACTGTTTCGAAATCATCCTTCGAACGACTCACTGTTTCGAATCACATTTTCAACGCATCTTTCACATAAAATTTACTGCAAAGATTTACTTAATCACGAATAAGCGAATTTTATTATTCAACAGATCGCCTGCGCAAATTCGACTCACGGAATTTTGCAGATCTTCAGAAAAATAAGCCAGCTTCTCAACCAATTCGGCGACTTTTGTTCAACACACTTAGCCATCTTTATTCAACACAACGTCACTGACACGTGGAGCATTGGACAAAAGAACAAAAGCAGAATACTACCGACATTTCTCTGACTCACTAGAGAAATACAAAGCACATTTTGTCGAAGCACGCATCGCAACAACAGACACATTTTCTTTTCAGCACACAAGAACAATATTTAAAACTTTTCACATGTTAAAAGTTCGTTTTTTTTCTCACTTTTAATCCAGAGGGGAGGTATTGTCGCAGTTAGCTCCCCTTCATTTTCTTAACGCTTCACCAGGGGTCTCTCCCACCCGGGGGTATAAATACGGGCTGACCTTTCGCCTCTGTCTCTCTCTCTCTTTCCACAGCTCTTTCCACGTCTGCGTTGATAAGGAACCTTTAATTGCTTACAGACTGTTGTTCTTTTCTTAAATTATGATAAACTTTTAATATCATAATGTTGTTGGAATATTATTAGAATATAAGTTGGTCTATGTATGCTTATTTCTTTTTCCTTTTTTATGCATGTGTCTACATGTTTATGTATATATGTATATGTGTTTGTATATGTATGTGTGTATGCGTATATATATATATATATATATATACTTTTATATATTTGTGAATATGTATGTTTGTATGTGTGTATGTATGTATGTATATGTATGTGTGTAGATATATATGTGTGTATATATATGTATGTATGTGTGTATATCTATGTGTAGTTGCGTATGTATGTGTGTATATATATGTACTAGCGGATGTGTATATGCATTTTTATATTCATATCGTTTTAATTTACGTTTGTTTAATTTTTCATGTATTCACTTGTATTTGTAAATGTCTATGTATATATTTAGTTTATATGCATATATGTATACGTGCTTATGTATGTACATCTAGATGCGTATGTATGTATGTGTGTGCTTGTATATAGTTGCATCTTTATATATATTTCTTCACTTGCTTTATTTACTTTTCTGCGTCGACGTATGGGTCAATATATTTATATGTGCTTATCTATGTGTATGTTTATGTGCGTAGGTACAAAGTTATATGCGTACCTATTATGCATTTATGTGTGTATGCGGGTGCATGTATTGATTTATATGCGGATATGTGAGTGTACAATTATATGTGGAGGTGGTTATTTACTTTTGTCTGTAATGTGTCGAAAACTATATGTCTTTAGAAATATATATATATATATATATATATATATATTTATTTGTTTAAATTTTATCTATGTATATTTGACCGGTTTAGCTATATTTCAAGTTAAAATTCGTTTAATAACATATTAAGCCACGAATAGCTTCGACATCTGACCGTCTAGATCATATTGAATGTAGATGTATGTGCCTGTGTGTATCGATGTGTATGTGTAAGTAAAGTGCATTTGTCTATGTGTGGTTTGATTTTTTGTATGTGTGTGTATATATCTAAATACGTCTGAGCGCTTAACATGCGTGTGTTCGTATGATTTCACGTGAGAGGCGACTAACATGTTGAAATGAAACTAAAGTGTATACATTTCTGTCTGGGATTCTGAACATCCCTTTCAACATAATTTCAATGAAAATACAAATTAAATAGCATATATATCTTTTATTTTTATTTTTATATTTTTTCTCCTTGGTAATTCTACAATTTAAAACTTAATAGAGATTTGATTTAGATTTCTAAATAGGTAATTTTAATTTTTTACTTTTAATTTTAATTTCAAATTTTATAAATCTTTTAATATCTATGATAACCTTGCTTAGTTGTCAAATTTTTCGAATCACCCTATACTTGTATTTTGATTGGCTACTCTAGCTTATGTAACAGCGTTTACTCCTAGCTAAGGATCGTTGATTAATTTGAAACTTTTAAAACCATTTATTCTATATTCTATATCATCACTTGATAAGACACAAGAAGTGTTGAAACAAAATGGCTACTTTTGTCGTGATTTTATAACATATTTATGTTGTAATATTCAAATAAATAATTATATCTGCTCTACTCTGTATTGAGCACTCTTTAAAGAATATTAATTGTTGGTTATTGGATTTCACTCCGTATATACCAATCCTAAACTTGGGTATATATATATATATATATATATATATATATATATATATATATATATATACACAGACACACATACATATGTATACATACATATATATATACGTACATATATATATGTACATACATATATATAAATATGAAGAAATATAGTTTTAGGTGTGCTATATTTGTAACAGAGTGAAGACTTCCCTTATTGCAAGCCTAGAAGAAATTCTATATGGAGTTAGTGATCGGATCATGACGATGAGGCTCCCTTTGATCAAAGATAGTTTTGTGACACTAGTGAGTGTGTATGCTCCGACTATGGTTTCTTGCGAGGGAGACAGAGTCGCTTTCTATCTGGCATTATGTGAAGTGGTTCGAAGAATACCATCAGCAGACAAGGTTGCCATTCTTTAATGCTAGAGTAGGGAGAGATTTTGAAACTTGGACTGTGGTAGGAAGACATGGAGTAGGAAAGTGCAATAGCAATGGTTTGCTACTGCTGCAGTTCTGCCCGGGGTTGACTTTCCAGATAAGTAGCACCATGTTTCTTCAGAAGGAAAAATTCAAGAACACTTGGATGCATCCTGCCTCGAAGCAATGGCATATGATTGATTATGTCTTGGTAAGGAAGCGTGGCATGAAGAATGTCTGTGGCGTCCGCGCTATGCATGGTGCCGAATGCTGGACTGATCACCGGTTGGTTCGAGCAAAAGTTAATTTTGTGGTTAAACTGAAAATGTGCTAGGAAATTTGTCCTGGCTTTCCCGCATCAAAGGGTTGAGGTTAAAAATAGGGCTGAAAATAATTGCGAGAAAAAAAACGTGAGTAAAACACCAAGATTACAGCGGACAAACTCTCTCTTTTAGGCGTGTACGGATAAAGAAAAAACTCCTGCTCGATGAGTAACAACAAAAGAAGAAAGTGTTTATTTACAATATATACAGAAAAAAAGGTAAAGGAAAAAATGGGATGATTAGGAGAGAAAGAAAGGGAAAAGAGAAAATGTTCTTAACTTAAAAAAGTCTTGCTCAAAATATTTCTCTGAGCGCCTAAAGAGTTCTTTAAGCGATTAGATATTATTGTTAAGGTTCATATAGATACACTCACAGTTGTAGAGTTGGAAACCTGTTCGCAGATAAAGGAATCCTGCAGTTGAGTGAGTTTCTAGGTCGACGACAGAAGTCCAGTGGGCTCGTCAGAAGGAGTGGTGAAGGGATGCAGCCTTGGATTGGTCTTGAATAGTGGACCAACGATCGTTATTGACAGCCCTTTAGTAGTTCTTCTTTGGTTAAAGAGATTCTGGAGCTCCCTAATGTCGATCTCACAGACACTGGCAAAATAAGCAAGATTCTTCAAATTTATGGAGGCTTCGATGGATCGGGGATTTTTCCCTCCAAAATCGTTGTAGAAATTTCCTGGCCCCACTATTGGTCAGAAAACACATTCTTATCTCTGATAAGAATCAGGGCCCTGGGAGCCGGTTTTGAAGGTACTGAAAACAGGTGGATGTGAAGAAGCTGTGAGGTTTCTCCCAGACTTTATGGTACCATGGAAAGAATGATAGTGGTGGGATTTCTTTTTGTGTTTTCCAGCTCTCTCGTTAGCTAGAAAATATATTCTTATCTCTGATAAGAATTAGGCCTTGGGAGCCGGTTTTGAAATTAAAAAGAGGTTGGAGTGAGGATAGAAATTTTAGCAAAAATATATAAAAAATTCATGATTCAGGAAATGATTAGGAAGAAAAAAACCCAGAAAAAACTAAAAGTTAACAAAGATAAATCAAAAGAAATATTAGTAGGACCCGTCCATCCCTCAAAATAATAAGAGAGGCCACTGTATTCTACCGATAGACAGAATCAAGCAGCATGCTCATTAATGGAATGGCGAGGGAAAATAAATGACGGAATGGGAAGAAACAAAGGTTGTCCCAGCCGAGATAAAAACAGGAGACAAAAAAAAAAACTGGGTAGATTGGGAATCTCGAAATGGATCATAACAAAAGAGAGTGCCGGGAACAGGCCGGAAACAACACTTATTCACAGTAAATAGGAAAAGAAAATAGTGCTAAGTTAACCAGGGGAGGGTCCACAGGAAACCGCCCGGTTGCATCAAGAGAAAATCAAGGCTAACCCCGTGCACACGAACCAGGATCGTCTCAGTCTCCCACCTTTCGCTGAAATATGTCGAGATCAAACGCTTTCGAACAAATTTGATTTTTACTCTAAGCTGATGCTTAAAGAAAACAACCAGATCCTGATACGAATAACGTTCATCAGATAAGATTCCCTCCTTTCGCGACATCCACACCACCATTCTAACCACGACTAGCAACGTAAAAAACACCATCCGTATAACGGGGGCACACATTGCAGGCCCGTACGCGAGATCGATGGACACAAGCTAATCGGGAGAGATACGAGCCGTCAACTTGCCGACATAATTCCAGAAGGGACGCACCTGAGGACAATGGTAGGCGTGCGAAGCCGTTTCCTCTAAGCCAAGGTCACACCGATGACAGTCTGGCAAGTCTGCCTCGCCCCATTCTAAAGGTTATGTCATTGAGAGGTAGTGCGTTCCGAATCAATCGCCAGCTAAGCGAAAACTCAGAGTTGCTTAAATAATCTGCCGCGAGTGCCAAAGTTCACAAGGAGCGCAACTCCGATGCCGACAAGTCGAGCCGATCACATAAAGGATCCTTCGCGAACCCCTTCACTAATTCACGATACAATAGTCTCCGAGGCCGAGAAAGGTCACTGGACCGAGGAATGACTCTCAAGGCTGACCAACACTCGCTAACGAAATTCGACAACCTTCAACAACCGCGACGGTGCTTACCCCAAGAAATGGGAGGGGTGATGGTAAGGCTAGGGAAGGCGTCCCTAAAATTCCGCATCCAAATCCCAGCCCCCACCCCACCTGCACCCGTAACACGGACGCTGGTAACAAGCTTCTTTACGGCCACCACAGAAGAGGGTGATCAACAAACGCTCGATCGCCTCCATACGCTTCTCACAAAGAGGAAGTACAGTGAAGCGGTAAAGGATGAGAGGCAAGACATAAGTGGCACACGCCTCAACCCTACCCTTTAAGGACAACCTCCTTCGGAGCCAAGTCTGGAGCGACGCTTCGACCTTTACCTGTACTTCTGACCAATTCTTCTCCAGCTGGAGTCCGGTCCCGAACCACACTTCAAGAATGCAGACGAGTCCATCAATCCAAGCAAAGGGCCCCGGAAGCGCGACCCCCTTCCAGTCACCTAACCGTAAGCCGGAAGACTTGTTACGGTTAATCTTGACCCCGTCACCTTCTCGTACCGTTCACGCGCCTGAATGCGCTGTCCCTGTCGCGAAGGAGGGGCTCCAACGCCAAAGTATAAGGTAGGGGGCGACAGCAGACAACCCTGTCGGACCGACCGTGACAGCGCAAAAGATTCAAATGCTCTGTCAGGATCTTGGCCAAAATCATTAACTCTGTGTTTAGCATAGTTATGGGTCTGTAATCATCTAAATCCCGCCCAACACCCTTGCCTCTTTTCAACAGCGTGATCATACCCCTTATCATAGACCCTATCCAGGCGTTATCATCGTATGGATAATTAACGCCAGGTCAGGATCAATATATCCTGCACGATGATGTTTTCTTTTATTTCTCAGTTAACGTTCCGTTAAAGGATTCTTGAATAAGGGTTAGGGTTGCTTCCCTTGTATTATTGTATCACCGGCAGAATAGATAAAGTAAAAAAAAAAATGTTCATTCAATTAGGCATTAATTGAATTTAAATTTCCCGGGTCCCTAAATGACACATTCGACCGACTGTAGACCAGAGACGAACGAAACAACAGATGTTAACAATATAATATTTTTAATAAACAAGAACATGGGACAAATGACAATAACGGATAAAAGAATAGCATGAAATGTTGCGTCTAACCAGAGTTGGGAGAAGATGAGCGATAACGAATGCAGAACTCAGCATATGAAAGGGGATAACATTAGTAATATGGTGTTACATATGTAATGGTGTTTTGCACGAACATAATGTTATTGTACTGTTGCAAGCTACAATAATATCTGGGATGGGATATAAGAACTTATCTGCTATTTTGTGGTTTAACAAGCAATTTCGATAACAGTCTTTTTCTTTCTTTCTTTCTGAGGACTGAAGGTTAGATTCTCGATCTGGATCGTGTCTTCCGCCTTGGTTTTGAATTCAGGATTCCTTCTTAAGATGACGATATCCGAGTTGCAAAGGCCTACTGCATTGGACACTTCTCACATTCTCGACACTGGAACAACCTGGTTTGCTTCTCTGCCTCGGGGAACGTGCGGTCTCAGCTTATTGTTTGGAGTTTACAGTTGGTGTGACCTTACTCGTCAACGGCTGGCCTGCTACTAATTTTCTAGAGTCACCACGTGCGTCTCTTCTTTTTCGCGCCTAATTTCCTGCTTGCTGATTGGCTGCTCTTGACCAATCGTATTGCCGCTTTCGCGTGCTGCTTCTGCTGAATTTATTTTTATCACTATTTTTAAATTTGAATCACTATTTTTATTTGTCCTACGCGTGTGTGATTTAGGTCATGGTGTTGGAAGGGGATGGGTGTTATATGTCGGCTTGCATTCGTCATACCCTGGAAATCCGGTCGGGGATAGACCCCTGCCGAAATCAGTTGTTGAAGAGGTTCCTTGCCTTACCTGTGACATGAGATCAACTGTTTTTGCTGGCGAAGTAGAGGTAGATTTTTCCTTGTAATTTTCACCAGATTTCTCCGCCCTACACCGGTCAGCTTTTTTCTCCTTTTTTAAGTTCTTGAGATCCTCTTCCTCCTCCTCATCATCACTCCATCTTTTAAGCGACGAGGAACGAGGCCGAGGCATTTCCTCCACCTTCATAACTAAGTCCAGTTTTGGTAAGTCCATCTCCACCTGCTCGGGCAGGTGAAGGTAGATTTTGCTAGACCTCCTGCTCCTTGCCTTCTGGTTGCTGCTTGTGTTGTTGCTCCCTTTGGGGTTCCGATTTTCGCTGTTGCTGCTTGTGGCATCAGTGGCATCATCAGCAGGAATGCTGATGATGCCACTGATGCTTTGGCCCCTCTTGTTGCTGCTTTTGCATAACTGAAGGCACCAGCAATTGTTCATTGTCCGAAATAAAATCTTTATATTTATCTTTTATGCCCCTGTAGTATTCTGGGTTCTTTTTTTTCCGGCATATCTGCTCCCCATGCGGATGTCGATGGTTGAGCAGGCATTGGTACATTTTGCTTGGGAGACTCAACCATTATCGTACTAGTCTCACCACAGCAGAAAAATACAAGAGATTTCCAATAAAACGGAGTATACAAATTTACACAGTAAAAATAAAGTACGTCCAAAAAACACCAGTGACAAACGTAACAAAAAATAAAGCACTCGCAATAAAAAAGCTTCGAACAGTTCTTTCAACAAAGAACGAAATCAAGAGATTGGATTCTGATTTATTGAAGGATTCTGTGAACTAGTGTCTTTTATACAGGTAATGAGTACTTGATTAGGAGTAATAATTGAGTAATAGGATTAGTCTATTATATTTATTATGTAAAATTACATAATTGTGGCACATGGCCGAAAAAGGGGAGGGGTTGATGCTGGTCCACACTAACTATCCTATACCTAGCTAATCCGATTCACGACCCATTCACTCATTACAATTTCCACATTCACCATAAAAACTTGTCCGTCACCAATCAATCCTCCATACACTACAATACCGCATCTACTCAAGGAGAACCTACATAACGGGCCTCATACCATAAAAATTTAATGATAATAAATTATAATACATAAAAATCTAATAATGAAGAATGAGAGGGGAAGGAGATGAACCCAATAATAAACTAAAAATCACAAAAATTGAACTAAACATAACTGAGAGGAGAGGCCGTTGTATTCTGCCCATGGGACAAAATCAAGAAGCTCTCTCGCTCAGGGAGTGGGGAAAAATCCTACGGGCATTGGAAAATATAAAGCTGGCCCAGACGAGATAAAAAGGGGCCAAAACAAACTGGGGAGGTTGTGAATCTAAACCTGGATCATAACCAAAGATGTGAACCGGGAACAGGCCGGGAACAACACTTACTCACATAACTAGGTACACAAAGCTAGTCTAACCTAACCAGGGGAGGGATCCACAGGAAGCTGCCCCGATGTGACATAAGTTGACCTAAAAGAGAAAATCAAGGCTAGCCCCGTTCAAACGAACCAAGCTCGCCTCTTTCACCCACCTTTCGCTGAAGACTGTCGAATGCAAGCGTTTTCTATCAGTTCTAATCTTCATCTTGAGCTGATGCTCAAAGAATCGGATCAGAAAGACGGTTGGACTCGCAATATTTCCTCATGTCGCGTCGTCCAAATCACCATTCGGGCCGTGGCTTGCAGTGTCAGAAACACCATTTGTTTCACCCTAGAATACGTATGCGCGATCAAGCTTTTCGGGAGCGAGACGAGCCGTTAACTCGCCGACATGGTCCCATAAAGGGCGGACCCGGGGACAATGGTAGAAGGCCTGCGAAGCCGTTTCTTCTAAACCAAGGCCACGCCGTTCACAGTCTGACAAATCCGCCAAGCCCCATTGTCATTGAGAGGCAGCCGATTCCGAGCCAATCGCCAGGTAAGCGAAAAATCAGGGTTACTGAGATAATCCGCCGCTGGCGCCCAAGACTAGTAAGAGCGAAACTCCTCCTCCGACAAGTTGAGCCGATCACGTAGAGAATCCTTCGCGAACCCCTCCACTAAATGACGATAGAAGACTTTCCTAGGCTGAGAAAGGTCACTGGACCGAGGAACAGCCACCAAGGCAGACCGAATCATCCCGGGGTCTACGATGGCGCTCAACCCGCGAGATGGGAGGACTGATAGTAAGGAAAGGGAACGCGTCCCTAACAATCCCCGCCATAATCGAATCTCCTGTCAATGCGCGGTGTAGGAAGGCCAACCTCGAGGCGAGTTTGTGGCTCGCCAAGTGTGGCATTCCCAGCGCCCCATAACACGGACGTTGCGCATAGACTCGTCTATCGACCCGATTCCCACGTCCTCTCCATAAAATGGAGGATAGCGAGCGCTCGAGCAGCTTCCTATGGTCATCACAGAGAAGAAGTACGGACAATCGATGAAGAACAAGAGGGAAAACGTAAGTGGCACACGCCTCCGCCCTGCCCTTCACGGACAACCTCCGTCGTCGCCAAGTCTGACCGGCCGAGTCGACCTTTGCTCGTACTTCAGACCAATTTTTCTCCAGCTGGAGATCGGGTCAAAACAACACTCCTAGAATGCGGACAGGACTGTCCGTCCAACCGAAGAGCCCCGGAAGATCGACCCCTTCCAGGCACCTAACCGCAAGCCGGACGACTTGTCGCGTTTAATCTTGGCCCCTGTCACCTTTTCGTACCGATCGAGCGCCTTCAGTACCGCCTCAATGTCGCTGCGGGACGACACGAAAGCAGATACGTCATCGGCGTACGCAGAGACCCTGGCTCGAGCCCCTCCAGGAACGGTGATTCCGCGTAGGGCCGGACTGCACGTCCTGTCCCTTAGCCGGCGAAGGAGAAGCTCCAACGCCAAAGCATAGAGTAGGGGCAACAGTGGACAACCCTGACGAAACGACCTAGACAGCGCAAAAGCGCCAGACAGCTTCCCGTTCACCTGTACCACAGCACTGGGGGAGCGATACAGGAGGCTACTCCAGCGGCAGAATCGGTGCGAATCCGGCGGCCTGCAGGACAGCCGCAAGGTAGCGATGGTCAACCCTATCAAATGCCTTGGACTGATCTAAATTGATCAGTGCGGCCTCATCGTCGTCTTTTACACCCTCTATGATCGTGCGGATCAGATGCAGGTTGCTCTGAATTGTTCGGCCACTCACAGAACAAGTCTGCTCAGCTCCCAACAGAGACTCGGCAACTGACTGCAAACGCTCCTGTAGGATCTTGGCCAAAATCTTTAACTCTGTGTTTATCAGAGTTATGGGCCTATAATCATCTAAATCCCACCCAACAGGCTTGCTCTTTTTCAACAGACTGATCACTCCCCTGGAAATCCCTGGGTCAACCAGTTGTTGAACATCATTGTCTGATATAGGATTGTAGAGAGTCCCAATAAACAAAAAACAAATAAAATATATAAACAAAAATAAAAAGAATTCAAATTAAAATAAGGCATTCGCGCTTTCCTTTAAACCCATTATCGCTTTCTTTCTTTCTTTCTCTCTCTCTCTCTCTCTCTCTCTCTCTCTCTCTCTCTCTCTCTCTCTATATATATATATATATATATATATATATATATAAACTTCTCTTTCTATACTTCTCTCTCAACTGAAGAGAAGGCAACCCTCAAACAAAAAGAGGAAGAAGAAAAGACTGAACCCAGCTGATAAACACTTGAAATTTGCAGGAGTGGAGCCTACTTATTTGTGATTGAAACATACCAAAAATCAGAGAGGCTCTACACAAAACTCCTGTTATAAAAACATGAAAAGAAAGGAATGCCAGAAAATAAAGTAATTTTGGTCAATCCAAAAAACTGACACAAAGAGGCTGTTGATGTTAGCTGAAACCAATGTTTGTGCCAGAGCCTCTGAGCCTGGTCAAAATGGGTATAAAATCACACCACTTAATCAGAAGAAAGAAAAGACAGTGAGAGTGATGAACAGAATGCTACCACAGAGTAATCAGCCATGCATGACACATGAAGAAGTAGTTATTTATAAATAGCTACAAAGGAATGAACTCTGTATTAACTCTGAGACCAATTATGTTTCAATAAAGAATGGTGTCTGCAGTTACAAGCAGTTAGTCAGTCATGCCATGGGTTGCTACAGATAAAGCACACAGTACATTTTGTCTTGTCATTCACTGTTACTCATGGTTGTTCAGCATGAGACAACACTAACTGTTTCAAGGAAAGTAGACTCAAGTTCACTGTTATCTTTCTAGTATTGATGGAAGTTTCCTTCCAAACCTTTTGTTTTTGGTAGTGTGAAAAAATAAACACTTTGAGTATCATTATCTTCTCTTTGAGTTACCTGTTTTTGTTGATGTTGGAAGTGTTCAAGTGATGTGTTTTTTTATTGATAAAACCCTTTGTTGAATCTCATGAAGGAACCCACAATGAGGCAGATACACCAATTTGAACAGGGCATGGTTATGATAACTTCTGACTACATGCTAGCACAGCTATCAAAAGCTCCCAAAAAGTTTCACCTATTCAATTCAATTATACTAATAATATTGCTGCCACTCCTGGTCTGTTGCTCCTGCAATATATTTAGAGATTCTTCATGAAATCCAAGCAAGAAATCTGCAATGTTATTGGTCCTGTACTGGCATCTTGACTTCAGTCCCTTTCCCACCACCATAATATAGCTTTCCTGTACCTTTTCTATAAATATTTTCATGGTAATTGTTCTGATGAATTTTCCTCTATGGTACCTAGGCTTTATGAATTTAAGCACAGTACTATATTGACGACAAGGTCTCATCATTTTACAGTTGAAACGACTAGATGTAACTGTAAGTTCTATGTTACAATTGTGTAATTCTCTTCTGGCTTCTTGCTTTCTATTCAACTTTGATCTTCAAAAATGTAAATTCAATGTTAGTCATTATCTTCTGTCATAATTTTTATTCTTTTATTGTCAGCAGTTTTTCTCATATTCTCTAAGACCCAGTAACCTCTTGCATCCTAGTAGCTTTATTGCCTTGCTTTTGGTGAAATGATTAAAAAAAACCTAGGTATGGTTTTTCTGATATTTTCCAGTGGTATCAAATGCATCTCTCCAGACCAATATTATCAAGAGGTCACTTCCTTGACAAATCAACCACTGTGAGACTCAAGTCTAGGCCCCATGATCAGAACACTAATGTTTTAACCACTTGGCCACATATGTACCCTTATTCCAATTGCTAAAATGTCAAATATTTAATTCTTTTTACCATTTCAGATTTTAAAAGTACATATATTTTAAAGGGATGTTGCATAAAACCTTGTTAGAAATTAAATATTTGCTGTTATAATCATACATCTTTTCCTTTCTTTGCTCAAATATATCTTTTATCTCTGCAAAAAATGCTTACACAATAAATACTGAAGGGTGTAACACCTTCACAATATTAAATAAAAGAAAAACGATAATGAAAAAAATCTTATGTGAATAGCAAAGGTAAAAATATAAGCTAGTATATTATCAAATTTGAATGTTTAAAAGGTTTTATTTAGATATGAACTACATGAAAATAAATAAATATACAGTTTAATAAATAAACGGAGCGCCTACTCAAATACGAGTATCCACTTAAAATAACGTTTTAATGTGATACATCACCTGCAAATCGCGTTATGTGTAACTTGTAATGCAAGGGGAATAACTCTGATAAAGTTATTTAACTGTTGATTCGAGTATTTGTATATTAGGAGAGATGATGTTGGTATTTAGCATATAAAATATTGACACGAATTTCATGCGTTATATGTTGTAAATGACAAGTGTTATTCCCGCATGCAGTTTTATTCAGCTTCCATCTATGAGTTAAATAAAAGGGCTGACTGGTTTCTCTAGTTTTGGGTAGCGCTCAGTGTAGAAGAACACGAAATTTGAATTTAAAACTGTGAACAATAAACGGGAAATCACTCTTTCCCAAGAAGTTATGATAATTTACAAAAAAGAAGCTGTGGAAAGCCACGACTTCCTATGTTCTGAAGTTTAGGTACCATAGAGGAAATTTTATCAGAACAATTACCATGAAATTTTAAAAGATATTAAAAAATGTTGCATATATTTTGTTCTTCAACACAGTTTAATGTCTGTTAGCTGAAAAATTAACCTTTTAAAAATCTTCCAAAAAAATAAAGTAGCTCTCACAGAAATTTCATTTGAAGAAAAATTGTTAATCTAATGATTAACTTAATTTTTAAAAATTGCTTAATTTTTGCTTACTCAGTAAAAATACACTTAACAGCAGTCTGTCACCTGAGTTCAAAGGTCAGATGATGGTTGTTTTATTCCCACCTCTCTGTCCACAACAAATAAAAACCCCACCAAAACTAGGTGTGTTCAATTATGGAAGACCAGAAGTAGGATACAAAAAAAAAATCTTCTTACTGGGTGCAAGCAAACCTTTCCAAGTTTAAAAATCAACCAGGAAATAAATAATTATTGGAATTCCATAAAACTTTCAAAACTTATTCATCTATGAAATTGATATATATATATATAACCCTAATTTATTAAGAGAAATGAATGGTTACAATACCTGCCGAAATATGTTGAACCAAAATTGATTTCAATTGAAGATTATACCTTCCTTTTTAATTCATTTTTACTTTATCTTTAGTTGATTATTTTTTGGTATGAGTGTATATTCACTAACCTGAATTAGTTTATATTTACCTGTATATCCGTCTAGTTTTTTTTATACCTTCTCATATCTAATAATTATATTAAAGACTTATTAGTCACAATATGTATTTCATGTATTGTACCACTTCTATTATATAACTAGTATGTGTAAGTCTATTATATAACTATTATATAACTAGTATGACTAGTGTTTTGTGTGTGTATATAAGTACATATATGCTATGCTTCAATTTATATATATATATATTAGATATATGGGAAGTTCTAACTTAGTTCTAAATAATCTTAATTATCTTTCATCTATACATGACTATTTTTTATTTATATCTGTATGAATAAGGCTATATATATATATATATATATATATATATATATATATATATATATATGTGTGTGTGTGTGTGTGTGTGTGTGTGTGTGTGTGTGTACATTTTTTCATAATATTGTATTGAACATGGTGTAGATAGATACAAACATAATCTTATACATTTTGCAAATGTGTTTATTCATATGTAACTATATATATTTATATATATATATATATATATATATATATAATTTACATATATAGATATGCCATGATATTTATGTACCTTAGTATTATTTTTATTATTACTTAGATTTCTCTATTTATATTTAACTCTTATTTCTACATTTGTAGCTTGAAGTTTATAAGTTGTACCAAAATGTTTTTAAACTTTTACATTTATTTATGTTTATTTTAAATATATAATTTTTTTTTGTATACCAAAATTTAAATTATGCAATGGTCAGTCTTAACTCACCACCTGAAGATTTCATTGTGTTGAAGAAAAAAATGTATATTTATTATTAATATATTATAGCTTTGTTTTATTTTATTAATACCAGCACTCAATGTGCCATAGTATATATTCATTTATATATATATATATATATATATATATATATATATATATATATATATATATATGAATATATACACATGCCATAATATATACATGCCCTAGTATATATTCATTTATATATATATATATATATATATATATAAATGAATATATACTATATATATATATATATATATAGTATATATTCATTTATATATATATATATATATATATATATATATATATATATAGTATATATATATATATAGTATATATATATATATAGTATATATTCATTTATATATATATATATATATATATATAAATGAATATATACTATGGCATGTATATATATATATATATATATATATATATATATACACATACACACACATGATGAGATGGAATTTCACACAAGTTTGTTACATTCACTTACGTGCAAATACTGTTGAGAAAGGTATCATTCCATCTCTTCTCCTCCCAGCTATGGGTGAATAGCAGGGCAGACTGACCTCTATTGCATTGGTTGATCACCAGTCTAGGGGAAGGAAAACTGAATTCAAAATATCAGGGTTGTTTGAAGACCTTGTGGAATACTGTGCACCACTTCTCTGTATTTGGTTCTTCTTAAAAATGTAGTTGGCTCTACACAAGCTTTCACTACAAATTATATATGTGAGTAGTCTGGCTATTTGGTTCTAAGGACTGAGATACTGGACCCTAATCTCATATGTCAAAAACAATCTTGATCTTTAATCAAGCCTCACTCTATTAAGAGAAAATTTCATTTAAACTGGTGAAAAAAGAATAATATAAAGAAAAATAGGTTAAATATGACAGGGAAAATTACATTTTCATACGTTTTTACTAAAATGTTTAATGCAGTCACAGGCCAAGTGCAGATGAAAGTATGGATTAACAAGGGAGGTAATCGAAAAGAGTAATAAAATTCTTAACAATCCTTAATTGCAAACTGTAGTAGGAAAAAATCTGCCTCGTCAGTCATGTATTGAAAGATACATGATCGCCTAAGCGTGTATCACACATGGCACATAACTGACTGAAGGGCATTAATCTTTTTTTATAGTCTGCTGGACAACCCATCGAATCCTCCTGCTCAACACCGACTAAATTTCCTTGAGACGACTACTTGAAATTCTCATTCCATATCTCTCAGGGTCTTTTAATAAATTTGCAACAATAGCTTTACTGCGTCCAATCTCACCAGTGATGGCATGTCAAGAGATGCTTTGCTTTTGGAGTTCAATAATTCTGCTACATTCAAACAGTCAACATTTTAGCATTTGCCATGTTTTTACCTAATGTAATGCAAGAGATACCGGTTGAAAATGTTGATTGCTTGAACACCACTGAATAAATTTTGTTACATGTTTGCCAATTAAAACTTTGTTTAAATCTGGTATTAAACTTTTGACCAGCTAGTATTTAGCCTAATTTCCCAGTATTCAAATTTTCCCTATTAAAGTCTTTAATTTTTATTTTTTATTTTCTATATATATATTTCATGATTCTAAAAATAACCTTATCATCAGTGATAATAGAAAATAAGGATATTTCATCATCCTAACCCTCAGCATTATAAAAACGACCCTTCCACTATAAGAGAGACAGTAGAGGACAGTGGAGTAGACTAGGGTACCTGTAGCAGTAGTCAGTGATGAGAGACAAATAGCAGAAGCAGTACAGAAACACATGTCTAGCCAGCACTCTGTGAAGATCGAAAACAGACGATTTCAAACACCATCCTTACAAACAAAATTCTCAGAACCAAACCAAGTAAGCACTGACTTTTAAACAAAAGAGACACTGAGAACATTTTTACACACACCATACCAATATTCTGTAATTCACATCACAAAAAGAAAATATGAATTCTTGTTAATTATGTCAACACATGTCTCAAGTTTTTATTGCTGTTATCAATGTATATTTTATGTCTTTTAATTTCTGTCATTAATATCAGTCCTGTTACACCTCCTTCCACACAACAAAACAGCTTGGTTAAACTTGGTTGAGAAGCTCCAAACATGGAACATACAAAAGTGGAAGAAGGTTTTGTTCTCTGAAGAGAAAAAGTTTAACCTGGATGATTCAGATGGTTTCCAGTGTTACTGACATGATAAGGATCTCACACCAGAGACATTTTCTACATGTTCCATCATGATCTGGGGTGCTATCTCCTTCTAAGGAACAATGGAGCTCCAGGTTATACAGGGGTGTCAAACTGTGGTTAGTTACATTGGCATGTTGAAGAGGGTATTCTTATTGACTGAAGGTGCTCACTTTGTGTGCAAATGACTGGATCTTCCAGCAAAGACAACACTGCAATCTATAATGCATGCAGGACAAAGGACTTTTTCATGGCGGATAATGTGATTCTTTTGGACCATCCAGTGTATTCACCTGATCTGAACCCCTCTGAAAATGTTTTGGGGTGGATGTGAAGGGTAGTTTATAGAAATGGACAGCAATTCCAAACAATACATGATCTTCTTGAAGCCATCTTCCCTACTTGGAATAAGATTCAAGTCAGCCTTCTGTTGATGCTTATATTGACCATGCCAAAGCAAATTTTGAAGTTATTCACAATGACGGTCATACAACTCACTTCTGAGACATCTTAGTAGACATTTCCTACTCTGTTTAGGACTTCTTTTAGGTATGGTCTTAAACTTTTGATCAGCTAGTATTTAATCTAATTTCCCAGTATTCAAATTTTCCCTATGAAATACTAAAAAAGTTTTTAATTTTTATTTTTCCTTTTCTTATTTTAATTTTTTCAAGCTCTACTCAAATAAGTAGTTGAGTCTAACAATGCAAAGGTATATTTTTCATTAATTTAATTGCCCTTAAGATTTTGGACATCAGTGTGTGTGTGTGTGTGTGTGTGTGTGTGTGTGTATATGTATATGTATATGTATATATATATATATATATATATATATACATGTGTGTTTATATACATATATATATATATATATATATATATATATATATATTTACTTGCTATTTGACTAAATCTTTGAAAAAATGATTTCTTATCAGTTTTTATATTTTTTTACATTCATAAAATGTACAGACTTTAGTTTTTCATTTCAGAAATGAGTAGGTGTCAATATATTTGTACTATTTTAAACTATTGTTCTTATTTTGATTTATACAGAAGTTATTATACTGACAATGTTTCGACCAAGTACCCTGTGGTCATCATCAGGTGACCATTGTTTTGGCTGATATGGGATATCTGTTGATTATTGTGATATTTTGTCCCTGTGATGTCAGTTATTGTTCATTCCTGCTGAGTTGGTGCTTTGAATTCATGTGTCATAACATCTATATCAACAAAAAGGAGAATAATAGTTTGAAATAATGCAAGTAATTTTACAGAATATTGAAAAAGGTGGGTGTAACAGAGAATCGTATCAGCCTGAGAAAAGACTCCAAGTTGGTTGTATGTGGTGGTATGGCATGCTGTACTGCTTGACATTCATGCCAGAAGCTCCAATATGAACATTTCATAATGTTTGGGTGTCTATCTGGGGACAGTGCAGAGGATTCAAAAAGAGTGTGATGAGTCTAATGGTGATTATGAAGGTGCTTGGAGTGATCACTAGTGATGCTGACATTATGCCTCCATTCATCTTCCTACAGCCTCAACACAGGTGCTTCATGAAGGTAGTTCTGCCCTGAGCCAAGATGGTGCCTGCTGGAGGACCCTGTCTGGCAACAGGATTCTGCACCATGCTACACAAGCAGGAGAACCCAGTCATGGTTGTCAGACAATTTCTGCGATTACATTACCCCTTACATCTGGCCATCTAACTCCCCAGACTTGAGTGAGAGACCAACAAAACTCCTTGTAATACCAAAGATGAACTGAAGGTAAGGATTATGGCAGCATTCAACAATTTAAACAAGGAGACCATCCAGAAGAGATACAGGAGATTCTGAAGTCATTTGGAGGCTATGGATGAACTCAATGGTGATTTTATTGAATAAATTTACTCTTTAAGTATTTCAAGATATTTTTTTGTGCAATTTTGGTAAATATATCTGTTAAAATGAGATGTTAGTGTTATTTTCATTTTTGTGTAATTTAGACAACAATTTATCCATCACACACTTATTGTCTATTATGATTTTTTGTAATTAGAAACTGGACACTGTTTAATCAATCATCTCCAGTAAATTTGAAATGTATTAAGTCATTACATAATCTTTTCACTCAAATCCACTGTAAAAATGTTATTCAATAATTTTATGTTAAAAAATTCAGGCATATATGAGACAAGTGTGCTGACACACCAATCTTACAAATATGTTACTAATTTAACAACCAGTATAGGAACTCAGCCAACACTTTAAACAACTTTGGTTTTAAGTGGCATGTTTTCTTTTGCGTTTTTTGTCTTGGATGACATTAACTCACACCAGAGACATTTTCTCCATGACAGTAGAAGTTCCATCATGATCTGGGGTGTTATCTCCTTCTAGCATGGTATTAAGCTTTGGTTATAATTCTTTCTATACTCATCAAATTCTTAATTTCAACTTCGACAGATTTTGGCATTGGTGTGCAATAGGCACCATGTTCAGAAATAGTGAATTTCTAGAATTACACCATCTTGTCTGCCAATGGGTTTCATTTAATGCTGCAAGGTGGCTTGCTTTTTAGGACTATAAAAGGAAGGAACATAAACCCTCTCTTTCTCTCTCTTTTGTTTTCTCTGGGATCTAGTAGCAACTAACATTGCACTTCTCTCCTCTGTGAAAGATTTCTTTTTTTAAATTTCATCCAAACTTGTGGCAGACAACACTAAACCCATAATTTTTTTTTTAGTTATCTACAATTTTTTCCCTTTTTCTGAACTATGTTGTTCTTTGTATAAATATATATATATATGTGTGTGTCCTTCAGATGTTAAATTTATTTATTTATTTTGAAAATTCTCAACTGCCTTTGCATTAAGTGTTAATTTTATCAATTCCCATTCTTAATTCCTCCTGCTACAAATTTATTTACCAAAATGCAGCTACCATTAACTTTTAGAAAATTTAACAATTGTTTTCTTTTCATATTTGTGATCTAGAGTACTTAATCCCTACTAATATTTGTAATCTGATGTGCTTCATCCATAGAAATATGAAAAAGAATTTTAAAAAAATTATTCTAGTCACAGTGTCTACCATATAAGTGTACCATTTCCTTTTGCCAGAGTGGAATGAGCAAAGAAAAAAACTGTTTTAAGTGTACGCTCTGGCTTTTAATTTACTGGTTTTATGTCCAGTTGTACCAATCTTAAACTTTCTTCTGATAAATGTTAGGATATTGATTTTTTTTGTCATAAACTTCCCAGCTGCTTCCCACTTGTATCGATTGTTTCTCTAATGAGTGATTATCTAAATAAATAACTTCATGTCAATTTGGTGACAACAGACAAGATTAACCCATTGTATCAGAGTAATGACTTAGTCTAAATTATGGAGAAAAATTCATAAATATAAAAAAAAGAAATGGTTCCTATTAAACCAAGATATATCCGACGAAGTTTACTTTTGTTGAAATTAATTTTAAAATTTCATGCCTGGTTATTCTGCGTGAAACTGGTACCATGTAACCCAGTACTACCTGCTGTATGGTTGGGTCATTAGTGACTAAATTGGCTCTCCCAGGAATCAGGCCTTTCTAGTGAGGACGGTGGCTGGACATCTATCTGGGTAAAAAGCAAGACCTATCAACAACAATCTGGTACTACTGGGGTAGACTGGGCTCCAAGGCTATGTATCCACCCCAGTGAAGTGCTGACATAGCATCACTGTGTGGTGAGCTTCCTAGACTGTAGTCAACATCCAAAAAATGTATTTCAACTTTAAATAACCCACAAAGGGTTGATAAACCATAAAAAAAATAAAGTTATTCAAATGATTTAAGTTTCTGCATAAACAGCTAACAAGTCAAAGTTTTCAATGAAGAGTTTGAAATGTCTTTTTGTTTTGTCTGTGTAGCGGCTCGGATTGAGGAATCAGAGAGCCAAGTTTGAATTCCAATTGAATCCATTACATTCACTTAATTGCTAATACCCTTGGGAAAGGTATGAATCCTCTTCTTTCCCCACTAGCTATGAGTAAATGGCAGGACAGTCCCGGTTCTATAACCTTGGATGGCAACTGGTCTACCGCAGAAAGAAATGGCAACCTCCTGCAGGAAAATAATCTGCCCCGTCAGTCATGTATCGAAAGATACATGATCGCCTACGCGTGTATCATGCATGGGACATAACTTCTTGAATATGTATATGTAATACAGATGTTCAGCCTTATTTCAATTCATTCCCTTGATGATTTTTTTGTGGTGCCCAACAAGGAAGAGAGCTGCAGATAGCTATTTTTTCTTCTTTTTAGCTTTGCAAGTGCTTAATTTCTGATTGGATTCTTGGTTTTCTCATATAAATTTTGCGATATCAAAATTTCAACTATATTTTGGCAGCAAGTTTTTCTGTTTTTAATGACAATTTAGACTGCATGAGATTTGAACTTGTGATTTTAAATAAGGCCTGTCATTCATTGGTCCCAGAGTGGCTTCAAAGATTAATGGAAGATGATGTTGCATCAGAACTGTTATCTAGACAAAGAAAGAGTTACATAAATTCTGTCTGAATTTCTGGAATGAGGAGTTATCATTATTTACATTTGGACTTTTATCTTCATCTTTGTTATCACAACATTTTGTCTGTTGTGCCCTCTGCCCTTCATCAGGTTTCTATCACTCTGGGTAACTTATAGGGAATTCTGGATTGAACCCTTTATTTAATCACTAGGCATAGTGAATTAAAGCAGTGGATCATGAATTTGGTAACCTAGTAATTGTGAGTTTAATAATAATTGTGAGATACTTGACTCATGGAAACAAGTGGGCGATAAATGAGCAGTACTAAAAATAATGAGATGTCCCTAAACATGGGAAATGGAATCAAAATTAGATTAAATAAAGGATTCAGTTCTGAATTCTCAATAAGTTACCCAGATTGATTCTGCAAAATTTTGTTGCATCTCTGAATAAATTTAACCTTCAGTCTACCAATGGATCCAATGAGCCATAATTTTTTCAAAACAAATTTTTTCACTCTTATAGTTATTCTATCTGAATTATTTTTTGTGAGTTTTATTTTTTCTTCATTTTGTATCATATACATAAAGGAAATAAATTTAGAACAAAAAATAAAATTTTTGCAGGTGAGTTCTCCACCTATTACCAAGTGGATCCATTGGACCCATGGTTGAAACATTTAATTAGATAAAAAATATTATCCATTCTAAATAGGTGACATTTCTTTTTCTCATATTGATAATGAATGTGATAATGTCAGCATTACTTGTTCAGAATTGGATGAAATGAATGATGATAAGAAAGCTGACAAAAATGATTCTTCAAATGCCTCAATGATGAATGTAACGTATTATTTGAAGGATAAGTCTGAAATTTGGTTTTATAAACTAATTGAAAGGGTACAAGGAAGAACTTCATGCTACAATGTCTTACATCTAAACCCTGGATCTCCACGTTTTGCAAGAAGATCCTGTGATTCAGCTTTTTCATTTATATCATTCATGAAGCTAAATATCCTGGTAATAATCCAAAAATGGACAAATGCTGAAGAAATTCAGGTCTTGAAGGTATTGATGTAACTAGAAACTATAGTATGCAATACACTGCCCAGTAACCATCCAATGGGAGAAAGAAAAAAAGATGCATCTTGTGTTCAGGGTCAGCAGTAGGGTCTCAGGCCCCTACACCGAAACTTTGATATGGGGCCCTCATCTCTACCATATATTGATTTCAACATGTCCCAACCTGGGGGCCACAATCCCTTAAAAGAAAATTGGGAGTGGAAGGGCAGTGCTTTTTTAAATTACCAGAAATCAGGGAATTTTCCAATTTAAATTAAAATTTCAGTTCATATTCATTATTTACTTTTATAATGAATAGGTTGTTTTATTTTTTTTAAATCTGAGGAAATGTTAATCTTTTTGTAATAACCACCAATATTTTCATGACTAAATTTTACTCAAAAAAAATGTTTAAGTCAGAAATTTTGACATTTCCATAAAGTTTAATCATTGATGCATCTTCACTGAAAAAAAAAAGAAGATTCTGATACAACATGAAAGCTTAAAAAATTTGTTTTAAAAACAGTATTTCAGTTTTCAGGAAAAATTTTCATGTGTTTTTATTTTTTAAGCAATCATTTTCTCAGTTTTATCTTTCTAGAAATGTAAACAAATAGGGACTAGAAATTTTATTTTAATTACTAGCCATGGACTTCCGGTTAGTATTACTATTAATAATAAAAAAAAAATCATAGATCTTCCTTAATGGATGATCTTGGAATAAAAAATTATTTTACCGAAATGTATTATCTTCTTCATTGATTTAAAAGGACTGTTCAGAAAGAAAATTACAATTTAAAAAATAAGCAGTACTGAAATTAGCACTTCTGTACCCTCCTCCCCACTCCCCAGTATGCATGTGGCCCCCATGCAGTTGAGAGGTTCAGGGTAGTAAGCACCAGCCCTGTCGGTTATTATATTTGATGATTGACAATATAACTTAGGTAGAAAAAAAGTAAAAAGTACAAAAAACAAAAAACACTGCTGAAACTAGCCTTTTGGAGCTCCAACATCATCGGGAGTTCCTGCATAGTATGTAACATACTGGCCATACAGATACACATTGTATATTATTAGTTGATGACTGACAATGTAATGTCAATTTAAAAATAAATTTTAAAAATGGCAGATGGCCATAAAACAGTGCTGAGAAAAAAATGGCAGAGGCCACAATGGGTCCCAAAAAGAATGAGGAGAAGTGTTGGCAGTTTCAGTGGGTAAGATGCACCAGCCCTGCTCATTCATCCTAAAATGGATAGAAAAATGCAAACTATCTGTCATATTTGCCAAAAGCATATCTGTCAAAGCCATTTGAATGTATTCTGTCCAAAATTCAGCCATGAATTGTGATTTTTAAAAAAATGCAATATGAATTAAGTCTATAATTTCAAATTAAATACAAAGATGTATTGTAATTTTTCTGCTTCAATGAATAAATTCTGAATAAAATTGTTATTTCTTTGTCCATCTATAATTATACATACCTAATATCATCAAAAATTGCAAAAAGTTTGAATAGTTTAAAAAATGTAGAAATGGGTCCACTGGAAGTCAGTTTTCTTGGTAGACGAAGGGTTAATATATTAATGAGGATCCTGATTGACATCTCAATTCATTCTTCACTTTAAATACATTTTCTTTTATATTAATTGGCTTAAGTCAGTGTCTTCATTGAAATGCACAATTGGGGTTTCCTTACTTAATGTATTTTGCAAGATGGCTGATTGAACAATACTCTTCTTCTTTGAATTGAAATAATTATGATCACTTAAAGGCCATTTAGTAGAATTATTTTTGAGATCTAAGTCTTTTTTTTAAGTGTTTCTGTTTCACTCTTTTGTGAGAAAATCAGCTGGATTTTGTTGAATAAAGATATATTTAAAGTTTGTACTCTTCTACTTCCCCAAACATTTGATCAATATCTCTTTGTCTATTTTTTGGCTAAATTGATTTTTTCTGAATGTAATGAGAGAATAACCATGAGAACTGATGCGTCTATTGAGATGGTAGCATTATTAATTTGAACATAACTATATATGCGTATCATAATTTGATCAAACATTTGATAACTAAATAGACTGCAAGTAATTCCAGGGCAGTTAATTCTTAGGGATTCATTGGTGCCATCTTAACTTTTATAAATACTATCAGATTATTTCTTTTAAACAATATAAGGGACAAAACCATAAGCCCTGTTAGAGACATGACTAAAAATATACAATTTTGATTGACTGTCTTCATCAATGGTATATCTAGGAAAATAATGGGTCAAGTCTGGTTAGGTCTTTTGAATAAGCAGATCAAATGCCCTGAAATTCTCTCAGTATAACATTATCTTAATCTAACTTTTGAGACTACAGATCTCTCAAAAGTATTTATCCCTGGCAGTGATGGGTAAACATAAAAACTGTTGATCTTTGGAAGTCTGGAATAATATTTCTCTTTTAGTATTAGCATTAATAAAGGAATTATATTCAAAGTGGTGTTATGCATAAATTGTTGTCTAAATTACACAAAAATTAAAATAACACTGATATCTCATTTTTACAGATATATTTACCAAAATTACACAAAAATATCTTAAAATACTAAAGAGTAAATTAATTCAATAAAATCATCATCGACTTTAACCATAGCCTCGAGACAACTTCAGAATCTCCAGCATCTCTTCTGGATGGTTTCCTTGTTTAAGTTGATAAATGCAGCCATAATCTTTGCTTTCAGTCCATCTTGGGTGTTTCAAGGAATTTTGTTGGTCTTTCGCACAACTGTACCCCACACATAATTATCAATGGGATTGCAGTCTGAGGAGTTTATTTTTAAGGTGGCCAGATGTAAGGGGTGATGTGGTTGCAGAAATTGTCTGACAGCCATGACTGGGTTCTCCTGCTTGTATGGCATGATGCAGAGTTCTGTTGCCAGTCTTCTCAAGACACTCGATGTTGGCCTCCATGTTGAGTCTGAGGCCATCTGGGAAGATGAATGGGAGCATAGCATCATCATCACTAGTGATCACTCCAAACACCTTTATAATCACCATTCATCATCATCATCCTTCATCCTCCCTATGGTTGTTCAGAACTTCAATCCCTTTCTACGCTGTTCAGTCCTGTATTGCTGTCCCCAGATCCCCAATGTCCAACTCTGAGCCTCGAGCTATGGTGTCTGGGAAAGTCAATTTTTGTGAGAAGACACTTCCAGAAGGATGCCATATGAATATGGATGAGATGATTTCCCTGTCTGCTTGATGACAGTGGCTGGCAAACTGTAGTCATTTTTGTTTGAGCTTAAGTGAGATTGTTCTCAGTTATCCATAGACTGTGTTAAGTGTTGCATGGGATCTCCAACTTATGTTCTGGATTTTTCTTAGTAGATTTGCATATGCTCCATCTAGACGTTTTTCAAGATGAACAGATAATGTCTAAGTTTCTGATCTATACAGTAGGTTCCATCAGTGTTTGAAAAATTTTGACTTTTAAGGAGGATGGAAGATTCAAGCACCAAATCTTATCAAGAGCTTTGTGGATGTTGAAGTTTTTTTAAAATTTATTATGTGATATCCAAGATATTTGAAGTCCTCAACTCTTTTGATGGATGTATTATTGAGTGATTTCAACTCGGATGGTTCAGGGGGGTGATGTATTCTGTCTTACTCTCATTGCAATAGAGACCTACTTAGTTCACTGCTTGCAGCACAGATTCTGCATCCTTGATACATTGAGAAATTAATGCATGATCATCAGCAAAGTGAAGGTCAGTCAGGCATTGTGGAGGGTACCAACTGCTCTGGTGAAGTTTCAAAGTGAGTCTTTTTTCCTCCATGTTGTTGTGAGAAATATGCTGAACATAATCCAGAACAACTATAAACTGAAAAAGAGAATGCCTACTTTAACTTCAAAGGAATCAGTCTCACCATTATGCAATACAACAGTGGCAGTGGTGTTTCTGTACAGAGCTCTAATTGCCTCAGCAATTCTGGAGTGTATACCATAGAGTTGGAGGATTTTGAACATGAGATCTCTGCTGATGGAATCAAACGCCTTGCAAAAGTCAACAAAACAGATTGTGATCTTTTTGTTGAATTTTTTCATCTCTTCCAGTATGCAGTGAATGGAAAGGTTTTGAACAGTTGCTGATCTGCCTCTTCCAAATTCATTCTGGTTCTTGTGGAGGAGTGGATTGATGGTAGGGACAATCCTATTTAACAGAAGCTTATTGCAAACCTTTGCTGCAATTGGTATGAGATTTATACCCCTATAGTTTGCTGCACTTGTTAGATCATCCTTTTTTGGAACAGAGACTATTCTGCCCTTCAACCAAGCTCAGGAGGGTAGTCCATCTAAGAGAAGAAAAACTCTGATTTTAAACCTCTGTTGCCTTGCGGCCATCCCTAATCATGGGAAAGGCTTTGGGAGTAAACACTGAGGACAAATCCCGTGCTGGAGTCTCTAAGACAATCTACAGAAATTCAAATTCCAAGTTGATGTCTGGCATGAGATAATTTACTTCATTGCTTGAAAGAAGTTTTTAGCCTTTGGTGGCAGCCTTTCTAGAGATGGTGTTTAAACAAAAACACCTGGATGTAGGGTTGGCATCATACAATTTGTATCAGCTACCAAAAAAACTAACATGAACTTTGCCAAAGACCAGCAGAAAACAAGAACTTCTATTTTGCACAAAGCAAAATAAAATTGACATCTTGAACATCCAGGAGTACAGGTACCATCACCCTGAATTATAACAACATTGATCAATACCAATTTATCACCGCCTCAGACAACAAAGACTCCAAAATTCCACAGTTGGCAGAGTTGGTATACTTCTCTCTCCTAAGGCCTCAGGAAACTTGCTATTTGTTGAAAGAATATCTGATCACATAATTGTTGATGAATTCAACATTAACCCTTAAGTTACATTCATTGCTTGTTACAGCTCATCTAACACAAGTGACAAAAAACTAGTAGATGACTTTTACTCCAATCTGAAATGAGTAACAGAAAATGTCCACTCCCACAACTTCCTCGTTATCTCAGGTGATTTCAATGGTCAAATAGGGAAGGATGTTTCTCTATTCACATATAATAAGGAAACTAATTGAAATGGAGGAAAATCTGATAGATTTTGTTCAAGAGTTCCAACTCCAAATTACAAACATGAGGTTCATAAAGCACCCAAACTGTCTGTGAACATTCAAACATCCATCTGGACCTCATTCACAAATTGATTGTGAGAAATAAGTGGAAGTCAAGTGTTCATAATGCCCAGGCATACTCATCCTTCTCTTCTGTCAGTTCTGATCATAGAGTTGCTTCCATACATGTCATTCTTAGCCAAAGGTCATCCAAATCGCCAGTACCAGACCCCATGAAACAATCACCATTAGACTCCTCCAATTCTTTCTGAATCTTCTGTACTGTCCTCAGACTGACACACAAAAACACTGAAATGTTTGTATTGGAGCTTCTGGCATGAATGCCAAACAGTACAGTATGCGGTTTCCAAATTTCTGGCAGAGTGAATTGCGTCATGATGCTCTTTTGCTTACAGATGGTGCTGTACTGTGCAGTTGGCAAAATCAAAAACAAACAACATGCATACATGAAATTAAAAATATAAAATGGCAACAATTTACCCATTGCACCCTGTATGTTATCTTGAGTTGAGTATTTATATCCTAAAACTTTCTCCAGTTAACAACCAGGATCTACAAGTTTATAATTATTTATCTTTTTTTAATTTACATAATATACATTTGGACTAATGTCCTCATCTTAGTTGCCATTATTACGTTTTGGTCATTGTGCTCTTCGGTCTTCTTCAGGTGTCTTTTGATCTGGTTAACATTCATGTCATTTTTAACTGAACCCTTTATTTAATATACAAGATTGTTCATTCTTCTGTCAATGAAGGTTACCTGGATAAACAGAAACCTGAAGATGACTGGAGGGTACAATGGCTAAAATATAGTGATAATAACAACAAAGATTAGTTTAATGTAAATGATAGCTTCTCATCTCAGAAATTCAGACAGATATTTGTTTGAATGTTTCACAACTTGATCGATGATCTAACACTCTTTGACTCTTTTACATTTGATCATTAGCTTGTACATAAAGATTTGACACTTTACCAACAGAATTACCTGTTCTAAATAAATTATCAATGTAGATCTTTTTTAACAGGTTGATACAATCATCAATTGGAAATTTGTTTGTCTGATGTTTGAGTGTAAAATTTAAAACTAGCATAAAAAATTTGAAATAAATAAACTTATCTCCTTGGATAAAGCAAACTAAGTTTTATCATGAGAAAACTTTGCATATATCTGCTAGCATGATATACTTATTTGATATAAATAACAGTAACAGCTCTACCTTAATTCCCATGACAATGATGTCCCAAAAATTGACTGTTTCATTTACAGAAAAATTTCCCTGAGATTCTAAAGAACAATGAAAATCAATTTTTGTTGCAGTTTGTTCCTCAATTTTAATAGGCTTATAAGATATCATTAGTTAACTTATAACCCTAACAGTTATATGATATCCTTAGAGATATTTTGATCCATCTTTCTCATAATAATAAGCTTATAAGATATCCATATGTAATCTGAAAAATTTTCTGGTGCTATTTCAGAACATTCAATAATATTCTTATGCTCTTGTTTGAATATCTGCAACATCTACAAATAAGTTTTTCCTGTGCAGTCTTGTTAACAAACAATTCTTTTTAAAACAAAAGAAGCCATTTCATGGCTCAAAGGTGTGCAATTGATCTTATCTCTTATCTTCATGCCAAAGAAGCTTTACATAATAAAAATGATCCCTAAATTCAATGGAATTTTCAATGTCTTTAATTTTATCAGTATCATAATTATTGAATTGTTCTTCAGTTAAACATTTGCAACTAAACATCTTATCTATATTCTGTTCCATGAGGCTTTTTATTGAATATTTCTGACAAAAGTTCAAAATTAACTTTGCTTATGTTCATTAACAAAATTAACATAAATTGGAAATTATACTGAAAATTGAGACTGTTGTACAAAAGTTATTTACAGCATTCATTCTATTTACCTCAATGGAAATTATATATAAAGGGCATAAAATATGAAAACTGTTTTGTAAAAAAAAAGGATAGAAGTTGCCAAGCAAACTGATTCATTTAAGCAATGAGTTTCATTAATTTAATAAATTGAATAATACTGTGGTGTTTTCCACAACACTACAAGATGATGCTCTATTCAGGTCTATAAAAAAAGGGATATAAGCCCTTTTCTTATTTGCTCTGGGATGTGTTTTCTCCACTAGGAGAGATTTTCTTTCTCATACACGCATGCACACACACACACACACACACACACACACACACACACACACACACACACACACACACTATAGCTAAGCACATAGATGATTTTCTTCTCTCTACCTTCTTTCTTTTTAGCATCTGTATACATGTAAATATAACTTTGTCTTTCTCTTATTTTGTGGTCTTTCTCTAAATATATATGTAAAATTCCTCCATGTTGAATTCATTAAATTATTTTGAATATTCTCGACTGCATTCATTATAAGGTAGTAAAACCTGCCTCCTACAATACTATACCCATAATTCCATGAAGAGAAATATTGGCATTTTTTCATAGAGACTATTTGTAATTTAAAGCTGTAACATTTGATATAACATTTAAAATTAGCAAGAATTTTGCTAGGTAACCTGGACATATTTGGAAAAGATAGTAAAATAATCCAGAACCTATACTGGTAGCAAACTGTCTGCATACTGACAGAAAATGATTTCAGTAAATATACAAAAATAGAAAGGGGCATAAGACTAGATGTATCTTCTCACCAGACTTATTCAACCTTTACAGTTAAGTGATTCTTAAAGAATTAGAAGTTCTTCCAGTATTTACTAATGGCAGCCACAATCTTAATAACATTGGATATGCAAATGATATATCGTTGATAGCAGACATAGAAAGGAAACTACAAGAACTCCTACAGAAGGAAGGAAAGCAAGAAGAAAGGACTAAATATCAATTGCGAGAAGACTGAATGCATAGTTATTAGCAAAAGGACAGCGCAACTTGCAAATTACAAATTGAACATACCAAAATTAAACCAGTACAACAAATATATGGGAAGTGTTTTAACAGGGAACAGGTTTGACATTAAAATCCAGAGGTGCTTTGGGATAGTAAAAGGTGCTTTTCAAAAGTTAAGCAAAGTATTAAGAAACAGAGAAATCTCATTAAAACAAAAGAAAAGAGTACTGAACTGTTATGTAATAACAGTCCTCTTATATGGTAGTGAATACTGTACAATTTCATCACAGATGAAGAAGAGACTTGCAGCAACAGATGTATGGTTCTACAGAAGGATTCTTAGAATACTATGGACCAAGGATGTGAACAACAATGTTGTTTTAGAGGAAATGGTAAAAATATACTTAACATCAGAAAGAGAGTTGAAATTTCTAGGGCACAGAATAAGGAAAAGAGAGTTTGGAAAATTTGGTACTCACTGGACATACTGAAGGCAAGATGGACAGAGGAAAACAGTGTATAAACTACCTAGCAGCCTTTAGTAAGTGAATAGCATAACAAGTTTAAGAGAGATAACAAAAAGACAAAATTTATTAACAGCTACAAAGGGCAGGAAATTGTGGTGAACTATGATTGGCAACATCCTAAAGGAACACAGTACATAGAAGCATTTACTAGAACAGACAATTATACTAAGTTACCAAAAGCAAGCTCAATGTCCAAAATGATGTCATTACGTTTTTTATGCATAGAAACCCAAAAGGTTATAATATCATACTAAGTTTAATTTTTGAACTGTCACCTTCTTAATAACAGTAGACTCCTGGAGCATGTACACTAGATGTTTTTACTGTGATTTCTGTAGCAAGAAAGCTTGTTATGGGTTGGAGTTACGATCACCCATGCCCAACTTGTTTTGAATTCAGCTGTTCTTTACCTAAACTGGTCGCCAACCAAGGCTAGAGAGCCCAGTCTGCCTTATTATTTGACCCATAAATGGAGGGGAGAAGGGATGGATTCATAACTTTTCCCAAAGAAATTTGTGCAACAACCACTGATGGAATTTGAACTCTGACTGCCAATCCTACTTTTCTATTTCCACCGGAAATATCTAAATTTCCATTTGCCTCCAGATGCAGAAATAGGCCATATGAAAAGTTGACAAACATGAGGGGAAACAGCAAGTAATCAACTTTGTGTGAATGGATGACAGAACAGTGACAAAGAGGGATAGTAAAGGGTAAAATGTTACTTAGAGCAACAAAAGATAGGAGGTTGGGGTGAGCCATGATCACCCATGTCCTGAAGGGATATAAAAGAAGATACTGAATATCTATTCTTAGGGATGTGCAGTGTGATGTAATGGATAAATAATGAGAAATCTGAGAGCCAAGTTTGAATTCCAGTCATTACTATCACTTACATGCAGAAACCCTGGGGGAAGGTATCAATCCATCACTTCTCCTCCCAGCTATGGGTTGAATACCAGGACAGACTAGATTTTATACCTTTAGGTGGCAACCAGTCTACTGCAGAAATAAACAGCAACCTAAAGCACGAAAAAATTCTACCTAGTCAGTCATGAATCAAAAGAGACATGATCACCCAGGTGTGTATCACTTAACTGACTGATGTTTAAGCATACATTAGAAGAGCTGGAGGATTTTCACTTGTATCAACGATCATATTTACAACACCAGTTACTAACATGACCATTTAAATTTACATATTCAGCATTTATAACTAAGATAATTTGTCTTTACCTAAACAACCATTACTAGGATTAGAGCAGAAGTTACACTATTTAAAATCCTTATATCTCGTTTTAGTTGCCTGTTGTTCCCAGGTCCACACTGACCCACAGTGAGAGCACCTGTTAGGGGGGTCCCAAATATGGGCAAATAGTTAACCCCCAAACTGGGCTCAAAACACAATGCAAGTATAAAAATATATTTTTATAGTAAAAATAACAACAACACATTTTCATAGTAAAAAATTACCCACATTACATTTTTGTAAAAGAAATTACTAATTTGCCCAATAAAATTAAATTTTGGCATTAAATGACCCATAAAGAGTTGACATGCTGCTAAAAAAAACATTAATTTATTTTGTTCAACTTTTATATTTTGCCTTTTTGGTTTATATTTTATATTTTACCTTTTTGGTTTTCAACAAAGCAATTTCAATTCTGCAAAATAATTTAATTTTCTAGAAATAAAATTTGCTAGGCTTTTTTTTATTTTTAATACCATGTTCTTGTTGTCATTAATGGCCAGGCATCTGAGGCACATGAGATCAATGCTAGCATCCTCCAAGGCTCTCTCTTTTGTCTTACCCTCTTTCTGCCTTACATATACCTAAGAGCACTCTCAGACCCTTAAATATATATACAGACAATACCAGAGTGTATGGGTGCACCTCCAAATATCTTGATGACTAGTGACTGGCAGCTGATCTCTCTCTGACCTAACTCTCACTGCTCAATGGGAGAAAGATTGGCTAGCATCATTCAATACATCCAAAATTAATCTAGTAACATTTCATCACCACCAAACCAACCCTAAGCCTACTTCAATCCTAGTGAGTGGTCATACCTTCAAGGAGGCTCCTTCCTTGATTGCGTACTATGTCTAAAACTCACTTCCGTCAAGGGGAATATGTATATTTGTAGCATCACAAAATATACTGCAAGAATGACAGGTTCTTTGTATCGCTCCAGAGAATACCTAACTCTTGCTACCATGCTCTGTCTTTACAGATCAGACCAAGAATGGAGTCTTGTTGCCATATCTAGGCTGGTGTCACCCAATCCTCATTGTCCAGCCTTGATAGAGTTCAAATGTGATTACATGGCCCTGTGGGTGATTACATATTCTCCACCCAGCAACCCTTATCCCACAGACAAAACATTGCTAACCTTTAACTACAGTATCTCTATTACTATAGCAGATGTTTGAACAAGCTGCATTCTTGGATAGCTTTTATTTGTCTATAAGATACAACTCAATAGGGAAAGACTAACTGGTATCATTCAATGCATATGAAACTAAGTAATAAGATTTCATCAGCATTGAGCAGACCCCTAAACCTGTATCAATCTTGATGAGTGGTCATATGCTCAAAGAGTCTCCTTGCCTCAAACACCTACTGGGTCTAAAGCTCATTCCTGACCTCAAATGGAATGTGTATATTTGTGCCATTGCAAAAGGTGCTAGAAGAATGGTGAGTTTCTTATATCACTTATATCAGACAATACCAAACTTCTGCTGTCATGCTCTATCTTTATAAGAGTCAGTCAGACGAAGAATGAAGTTTTGCTGCCATATCTGGGCTGGTGCTACCTAACCCTTTCTGTCCAGCTTCAACAGAATTCAAAAGCAGTAATACAGCCTTGGGGGTGATGAATTATTCTCCACCCTTATCCCTCAGATGAAATGTTGTCAGCCTGTCAGTTCTGGGAAAAAGCTGTCAGTAGAAGTTTCTTTTTATCAAAGAAACATAAAGGGAACGGGGGAGGTGCCACCATAAACATGGCATGGTGGGTTCTAACTGTAAATGTCTGAGCTGGTGGCACTAAGGAATATAATTCATCTGAACATATGCCATAGTAATAGCTACTACTTTATCACTATTACTATGGCATATGTTCAGATGAATTATATTCCTTAGTGCCACCAGCTCAGACATTCACAGTTAGAACCCACCATGCCATGTTTATGGTGGCACCTCCCCCATTCCCTTTATGTTTCTTTGATAAAAAGAAACTTCTACTGACAGCTTTTTTCCCAGAACTGTTACTTTGTGGAACAAACTCTTGAGAGAATGCTTTCCTGAAAACTACAATCTTGGTTTCTTTAATTCCAGTTTTAACTGATATCTCTCCTACTCATCCTCATAATACTCTCTTACTTCCTGCTCCCTTAAAACAATCTCATTAATGTTCTACCTTGAGTGTCTCTTGGGTGAACTGTAAAAAAATAAAAAATAAAAATGAAAGAGTTTTCAGCAAACGATTTTCTTAAAATGCCATGTCCCTTCATGATGTAGGTGATTAAATTCCTTCACAGATTCTATTTCCTTATTATCTTTGAATTGACATGACTTCTTGGGAGAATTCCTGTTGCTTTCTCCATGACTTTGAATTCAGTATAGTCTTTCTCTAAAATTGGCTGCCATTTGAATCAAGAGCTCCCAATCATTGCTATTCCACCCATTGTTATTGGTGAGGAGAAGAGGTGGACTCCCGCCTTTCTCAAGGGTGTTTGTGCAAAAATGAATGCAATAGACCAGGCTAGAATTTGAACTTTGAAACTGATTCTATTTTTCCATGCCAATAACTGCATGACACTATTATCATACTGAATATATAATACTAAAATTGTTGTTTCACAGAAGGAAAATTTACATTCTATAAATTATCTTTTGAAAGCATTAGCCAATTTCTCAAATTTGCAGATTATTTAGAATTATTTGCTGAAAAATGCAGAGAAATGCAAAATATGACAGACTTATTGAAGGCAGTTCTATGTTTGGATTGAGGATAAGTTCTGAAAAAAAACAAAGAAAACAAAAGATTGGGTATTTAGAAGATGATATACAGTTAGAATGACAGCACATTGAAGAAGGTAATAACTTCACATTACTTTGGAAGAATTCAATCTAATTCCAATGACACAATCAAAGAAGTTAAAAATCTTATTGGAAAAGCTAATAGGGTCTTTAAAAAACTCCATAATGTCTGGTCTTCAAATAAAATTAATGAAGCTCAAATTATATAAATCCATTGACTGTTCAACTGTCACATGCATGTGAAGCTTGAAAATCTACCCTAAAAGTTATCCAACCCTTAGATCTGTTCCATTTAAGATGCCTTTTCAAAATCCTAATGGTGAGTTGGAGAAAAAGGATCAGGAACAAGGAATTGCTATGATGAGCAAATTCTAGAAACCTTAGTGTAATGGTGGCAGAGAGATGGATACAGTTCACTGGTCATATTCCGTGATTACTTGACTATCATCCAGCCAATGTTTCCCTAAACTGGATACATCAAGTCTGCAAAAGACCAACAGGTCATCCTAAAATGAGAAGTTAAATACATTTAAAGAACTGAGAAAAAGAAAGACCAACTGGTTCCAAGTTTCAGATTCCGTAACTTGCCCAAGATTAATCTAAGTGAGGGAAAATTGTGATGAAGAGGACATAAGCAGAATTAGACCTGAAATAGGACAAGAACAGGCTGGTTTTGTTAAAGACACTGGAACAATATTTATGCTCACAATATCAGAAAGAGCAATGCAAAAGAAAATATACCTATGTTTTATAGATTATGCAAAAGCATTTGATAAAGTATGTCTCAATGAACTATTTGAACTGCTAGGTCGGCTTGATTTATTTGAGAAGGATATGAGAAAAATCCAGAACTTATATTAGAAGCAAACTACCTGCATACAGATAGAAAATTAATTCAGTAAATGTACAAAAATAGAGAGTCAAGAGACAAATATTTATACAGTGAGGTGATTCTGAGAGAATTTGAAGTCTGACAAGTATTCATTGTCTGCCACAATCTTAATAATATAAGATGTGCAGATAGCACAGTATTGATAGCAGACATAGAAAGGGAACTACAGGAACTCTTACAGAATATAGTAAAGGAAAGCAAGAAGAAAGGACAAATTATCAATTATAAGATAGAATGTATGCCTGTCAGTAAAAGGAACAACTAAAGATGTGAACTATGAATTGGAGATACCAGAATTCAGCAAGTACAAAAATGTAAATATATAGGAAGTTTTCTAACAGATGCCAGAAAATACGATAACAAAAGATGCCTTCCAAAAGTTTAGTAAAGTATTAAGAAACAGGAAGTTTTATTATAAACAAAGAAAAAATTACTGGACTATATAATTTCAGTCATCCCATATGGCAGTGAATGCTGGACAAAATCTTCAAAGAAAGCAGGAATGTGGTTTTGCAGAAGAATGCTGAGAATACCATGAACTGAACATATGAGCAAGTTTTATAGAAAATGGAAACAGAAATGACACTTATACTTAGAATCAGAAAGAGACAATTGAAATTTCTAGAGCACAATAAGGAAAGAGGGCTTGGGGAATTTGATGCTCAAAAACATGTTGAAAGCAGGAGGGACAGGAAAACAGAATAACCTACTTAACAAAGCTGGTGTAACTGGTTGGCAGAACAGATCAATAGAGATAGAAAAACAAAAACTGCTAAGTAAGAACTACAAAGAGCAGGAAGTTGTGGAGAGTCATGATCGTCTACGTCTTGAAGGGACACGGTACATAGAAGAAGAATAAAATCTACATGAAGAAATTCATCCTTTTAATGATTTTAAAGCAATCTCATAATTTATATCAGTTATGGAAAAATTGCATAAATAAGTTAAGATTAGCAAAATTGGTATAAGCCTCTGCACAACTTTGAATTTACATAAAAATATTTTTAAATTTAAATTTATCTTAAACTTTACCACTAAATACTGAATACTGAAAATTTAGATTTGACTAAATTGCAATGTTGACATTCCTTTTGACTTCAATATTCCTTCATACAATGACTGTTCACATCTTTTACTCAAAGGAGTTTCAGAAAGTTCTGATTGGACAGGATTAGTGTATTCTGGTTCTTTTTATTTTAATTGTCTAATTGGTAATCATGATCATTAATGTAAATTCTATTTTCATCACAAATATCAACCATTTCCATATTAATTAATTATATCAAGCCATTTTGAAAATGATTCCTCTCATATTTCAAACAAAGCTTTGTCAAATACCATTTTTTACTACTCAAATCATTAAGAGTTGCAGTAATTCTTGACTTATAAACTGTGTGGGTTCTATTTAATACACCTGTATGGTTGTTGTCTGTCACCATTTTAACTATATATATAGAAATTAAACAATATTCAAAACACAAAATTGCTTAATCAAAATATGTCACAAGAAACCTCTAGTGTTATTTAAAAAAATGGTTATTCATTGGCACCAGAGTGACTCCAAGGATTAATGAAAGATGATCTCATATTGGCATTGCTGTCTAGACATAGAAAGAGTTGCATATCAACTTTTTTGGTCATACAAGTTAAGATGACCATAGGACAATTTCTTAGTTATTAAATGATGAAATTTGAACTTTTACATTGATAAATTAATTCTTAGTTCTTCCTTTGAATTTGTACAAATTATTTCAGATATCAAGAGAAGTTTATTTCTCAATGTCATTGGTAGTTATCAACTGTTGATGAACAATCATTTTGTTTATAATTGTGACATTTTGAGAACAGATGCATCATTTTGTATTTTCTTTCTGTCATATCAGTATCTTGTGATAAGACTGTGGTCAACATAAATGTCAATAGGACAGTAATAATTGATTTAATACTTTTTAAAGTAATTTTATCATTGTTGATATTTTAGTAGATGTTTTTTACCAAATAAATCACTACATAAGAATCTTCAACCAGTAAAGTAAATTTAGTAGTGACAAATACAATAATTATAATCCAAATGCTGCTTTTGAACTTACTTACCTTGGACTTCATTTGAGGAATTCTTTCAACTGTTGATGGATGATGATATCCAGTTACTGAAACTATCATTGTTTTTTGTAATAGTGACTTATAAAATCTGAAATAATTTAATTTTCTTTAACTTAATTCTATCAAAAAAGTGAAAATATTTCCCAAATTAAAAAAATGAAATTTAAAAAATCATTTGAGTAAATCTGTCTTTTTTTTTTTTTTTTTTTTCTTACTTAACTATATACAGTGGGGAAAATAAGTATTTCATCCCCTGCTGATTTTCTGAGTTTGCCTCCTTACAAAAATGGGAACAGTCTATAATTTTCTGGGTAGGTCTGTCTTGAAAGTCGGAAACAGAATATAAAAAAAAGTGAGTTGAGTTGATGCTTCTGTACAAGGTTAGTTGCAGTCATAGTTTTTTGGCAACAAGACAGGATCCTCAATGGCAAAATATTGATTGGTTTAGTTTTTTTATGATGTATCAGCCTTTTTGCAGATTATTTAAATCCAAAAAATATTTTTAGATTGTAAGAATTTTTTTGAAATAATAATAGTTTAGTGATACAGATCTTAATAATTAACCCATACTTGGGGGAGAATAGGTAGATTCATACCTTTCCCAAGGGTATTTGAACATAAGTGAATGTAATGAACCGGACTGCAATTGGAACTCTGCCCTCCAATTTCCTATTCTGAGCCATTATCTATTACTCCACCCACACATCCAAGCTTACAGCACCTAGTATTTTCATGTGTTCACCCATCTAGGTACTGACCAAGCTTGACATTACTTAATGTCAGTGATTGTATGAGAACTGATGACAAAATTTTGATGATTAGAAGATTGAGAGTTCATCTAAAAGTGAAATATATAAAATTAAAACATTTTACAAATAATTAGTGATTAACTTAATTGCTGGTAAACAAAAGTGATTGATTAAAATAAAAAATTCATTGGTATTTTATGACCATATTTTAACTCAGATCTAATTGCCTCTTTTTGTCTGGTTGTGGAAGCAAGAGTTTTGTCATCTATATCAAATCTCTTAAGAAAAGAAACTTAGCTAAGCTGGGAGATTTTTATGTGCCAAATTTCTCAGCACACTTTCAAAAACTAGAAACTGAATACACAGTTAAAGGTTTTCACTGGAAACTTTTGCACACACCTAATATAAAGTTTGGGGAAGGTATCTCTGTATGGAATCTATTAGCATGAAAATGTAAGGTTACTAAACTTCATTCAGCTAAGGAAAATGGTGATAGGCAAGCAAAAGCTACCAAATAAAAACTATTTTGGTCAGTAGTTGCTCTTTTTTTTCCTAGAAAACATTGGGAGAATTACACTGATGGAATTTTTTTTGTCAAAGCATATACAGTATAAGATCTTTCAGACTGTGCAATATGTGGTTTGTTTAAGCTTTTTGCTTCCAGAGATGTCAGAGATTGTTGCAGACCTACTTTGCAGCACCAGTTGAGGAACATCAAAGGTTACTGATAAAAGAATATTGTCATCATATATATGTTGGAACAAAGATAAAATTATTTAGAAACTTCATCTTGAGAATCAGTTATCTTCCACAAGTGAACAAATGTTTTCTTTAATATCCATGTGTATAAGATTTAAAATAAAAATGTGATAACAAAGAAAAAGAAAATAGTGATTTTTTTTTTGGTTTTGTTTTTATTATTAGCACTGTTTTTGTAGAAATATTGGCTAGGAAAATCCATAAAAAACACAGCAATGAAAGAGTCAGATGTGAAGTGAAATTCTTACTTATCCAGAAGATATTGGCATAAGATGGTGTCAGCTGTACTTATATTTTGATTCATTATCTTCACTTGGCTGACTGCTTTGCTTAGATCAGTACAATTGCTATTTTGTAACAGAAAACAACATCCACAAAACAATCATTTAATATAAAAAAAAAGAATTCTATTTAAATGGAGTCCTTTTTTCTTTTCTTTTTACCAACAGAATCAACATTGGGGGGGAAATCCGCGAACAAATTCATGTTAAAAAAATCTCAGTCTTACTTTTCTACTGATAACCTGTATTTGAGTCAAAGCATCACTGCCAGGGAAAAATATGGCCCATTGGAATATTGTAGACACAGAAAAATCCAGACGAAAAGACTGTCCAAGAAAATGTTTTGAGTTTGACAATGTGAATGCAAACATTGATTGAATTCTTCATGTTTTCATCTTTTCATTTATAAAACAAGTTCCAGAAGGAAAGGAATCGTCTTTGATTGCAATTATTGTTGGGAGTAGAGTTTTTATATTTATTCATTTGATTTGGATTAAAAAAAATGAAAATTGTTTCATATATTCTCTATATTTTGTTTAAAACCATTTTATTTGTGAATGACCATTCACATATGATCAGAGAATATAGTTGCTAGATTTCCAGTAATGAATAAAAACACCTCATTCCCCAAATAACCAGCCTTTTGTTCTTGTTTATTTGGAAAGTATTTGTTTTTTTTTTAATTCTGTATTTTTCTTAGTTTATTTACAACCTTCACAAACAACTTTATTCTTTTATCTATCAAATTTCTTTTTTTTCACAGGGTAAATAATAAAAATGGAAAGAAACAAACATTCAGGAAAATATTTCAGTTTACCATTTTTGTTATTGTTGTAGGAAATATAAAGGAAATCGGTGTAAGAAAGATCCAAATCTTTTTGATTCAGGATGTGAGCTCTTAGCAGGAGAACTTTCAACAAAATTAAAACTGAGTAATCAATAAGATCCTAAAAATATTTCTTTTTGAACTTGCATGTCAAGTCAACATTGTTGAGCATTTCAGTAAATATTACCTCTGTCCGATAATAGTTGTTACACTTTGAGTATGAACTGTGTATGTAAATCTGACAGCTATTCTGGGATGGAGGTAGCATCGACCATATTTCAATTGGTAACCCTTTTTCTTCATACTGTTTCAACAGAGAATGATGCCATTTTATCTTTTAAATCTTATGAAAACAGATTACCAAAGAAAATATTGGATTAATAACAAAAAGCAACACAACGATGATGAATTTTCTAGACCTAAGACAGTTTTGTTGACAATTTCTTTGAGTGAATTGACAAATGAGTGTCCCTGTCAGAAGAGACAGCACTAACTGGAATGGGCACCAAATGTTTGGCACCAGCATCTCTCTCTCTTCCTCTTGATGAATAAATATAGCAGAAGCTGGGTGCATATTTGTGTGTGGAAAAAGCCTTTAAAGACACCCCTGATTAGATTCTGTTTAGTGCTGCTCATATGGGGAAGGGGGAGATGTGGACGGCTGGAGGGGGGGCATCAGTTCAAGCCCCACTGCCCCAACAATTATCAGTTGTATAAAAGGCAGTGGCTATTTTGTTGGTTGGCAGGTCACTCCCAGACCGTTTTTTTTTTTTTCTTTTTTAATAGACTTGGGATAATGAGCAATGATGATGATGATGATTGTAATGCTTGTGTTCTAGGAGACAATTCTTCACTATGATCCAGTCAGGATGTATTTCCAAACTTGTGTGCGACTTGCAGGGGCACACTGCATTGCTATAAGTCCACGGTTAGGGTAGTCCTTGCTATCAATACATAAATTGTACATGTGATGTTTCAGCATACTTCGTTTGTTCACATGATCCCATCTCTAACAAAAAGAACAAAAAGTTGTTAGTTTAAATAGTATTTGTAATATATACTGTAATTTCTAAAGAATTAATCAGATTTTATTTGTAATCTAACATTATTTATTATTATTTTAAATGTTATATTTAGTGAAGACACTTTTTCTTTTAAATGTAAATTTACACCTATGCCTGCTGGCCTTTGAATTCAAGAGTCTTAATGAAAATGTGCCTCAGTAAGGTTCAGAATTTGCTGGGCTGTGAAAACTTTCCATTGCTGAGAGGTGATCTCTGCTGGCTAAAAAAATGCCAGTCTAGATGGTAGTTTCTTCTATTAGGGGGATGCTGGTTTGAATCCTGTCAGAAAAGCACATTTTCTTCATTAAGACTCTTGAATACACAGGTCAGTAGATGCTAATTTATAAAACAAATAAGAAATAGACAAGGATGTTTCTTAATTATATGTACTGACTAAATATAACCTTTAAAGCAATAACAAATTTACACCTTATGTGAGAAATTTCGCAACAGAATTAAATGCCAAATTAGTGGAGATTGAAATATACATGTATATTTTTTAAAATTTAATAAAAAAAAACAAATCATGTGACCAAAGATATCTATGTTTATACTGGTTTCTAAAACCATTTTAATAAGAGAATGTGTTATGCAAACAGAAAAGTTTCATCCATAAACACACACATATACCTGTATATATATATACATATATTGCTTAATATATTGTGTAATTGTCATCTTTGATAATGGCTTATGTAAGCCGAAAGCTTAGATTGGATTAAAAAATATATATCAATATTGTGATTTTCTTTCATCGTTTAATGATACTGTTATTAAGCTTATCAGACGATATGAAAAGAGCTTACATAAAATATATAGACAACACTTATCTATATTATTTAATGAAACATGTATGTGTATATATATATATATATATATATATATATATATTTATTTATTTAGGCAGCATATCTTCATTTAAACATGTTTCATTGAATAATATAGACATATTGTGACTACTTATTTTTATACTAATCCTTTCCAGTTGTCTAATCAGTTTCTTGATGTTGAGATGAAATTCATCAAGGAAGGCACCATCACACTGATCATGTGTGCTGGCTTTTGCTTATGATGTATTTTCCCAATAAAGTGTTGTGGCCTAGAATAATCCTCAATATGAATAATTTGGAAAGAATTATGGATTTTCAAAACAATTTATAAAGCTTAAGTCTGCTTTAAGAATAAAGTCCAATAATTATTCTTATAATCTGAAAAGCTATAAAAATTTCAACTTGAAATTATGAATAATTGCCTACAGATAATATATGTATTGACATGACAGAGCTATAAAAAAATCTTTTGTGTTTATTTGTGGAGTTGTTTGGTAGTTAATCATTTATTGCTTCTACCATTTAATTTCACTTACCTGAAAAGGGTTTGCATTTGAACACACTGTTAATGTAAGTTCTGTAGAAGAAGCATTATTAGGTAATGTCACACACAGGCCAAAATGGTTGATATGACCAGATTCAGTGTAAAGCCAACCCTAATAGGAATAGAAATAACAGATCATTAAAAAATGTATAAATATACTGCATGCTATATAAAACTATATATATATATAAGATTTAAGAAACAGTAGATATTTTTATATATAGTGCTCAATATTAAAAATATTAAAATAATATTAAAAAATGAGTGTTAATGATATGAAAAGATTACTTAACTTTTAAATATCAATTTTTATCCTGACATTGATTATTTTTTTTTAAAGGCAATTCACCCCAACCAAGATGGGAGTGCCACTAGCATGCAAGGAGCTACAGAAGATTGAGGACAAGAGTAAAGAGATGTGTTTGAGGAAAGGATACAGAGAAGGACGGGGAACAGGCTCATGGTGTCAGATGTTGATTGACATTACACTTGAATATTTGAAGATTATAGTCATCGGGGAATCAAGTAATGGGAAGGGAGTTCCACAGACAGGAAGTGCAGGAGAAGAAGCTGACAGTTATATTTAACCATTTTGACAGTGAAAAGTTGGGACCGAGATGCCAGCCTGGTAGCTCGTTTAAATTCATGTAGTCCGGGAACCTGTGAAAGTAGCTCGTCAGAACAGTTGCCATGAAAATACTTGTAGAAGAGACAGAGGGAGGAGATGGCATGTCTTTGGGATAGCGATTGTAGACTAGATGCCAGATCAGGACCTATCATCTTGCATATTCATCTCTGGATTTTGTCAAGGACCTTGAGACATACAGCGGGAGCACCAGACCATATATGACAGTTTCACTTTGATTCATGTCTTTTTCAATATGATTTTACTCTGTTTTTTTACATGTGTGTACTCATGAGTTTAACATTCCAATACACATGCACATTTATGAAATTTTACTTTTGTTTACGTATTTCATTTTTTTAGCTGTAGATTATTCTTCCAGTTGTAAATTTTTTCTTTGAAATTAAATTTAATATTTTTATGGTTTATATAGGTGTTAGGTTATGTTATATTATAAATTAAATTGTAATATTTGTTAATTTTTATTATTAATTAAATTATTATTTTAGTCAATATTTTTAATTAATATTTTAATTAATTCATTATGTTATATTATTATTAAAATAACAAAGTAAATATTTAGAAATATTTTTGTTTCTAGAAGAAAAATTAGTAATATTAACTTCTAATAATCAAATTAAATAAGAAGAATGAAATAATGGGTATGGTGGGTCTTAGCTGTGAAAGTTAGAACTTGTGGAACTAAGGAATGTAGTTCGTCTGAGCTCATTAAATTATGGCTAATATAATGACTGTTACATTTTGCCAAGCAAAAATTTGGTCAAAAGTGTCAGTAGAGTAGGTCAATTTGAGGGGCTGTAGAAAATTTAACCAGCAATTTCCAGGTTGGTTTTCATTAGTTTATAATCCCTGAATAGTCCCTCTTTCTGAAAATATATGTGGGCTTTTGGGGGGGGGGGTCATCCACTCAAAAGATATGCCTCTTTCTAGGGTTTGTTTGCAGTACTAATAACCCAGTAAGTTGATAAGAAGCATTACTGAACAGTTCAGCATGCCAGAGTTTACTATCAAATGCATGGCATATGAAGATACAGTTCATATGTTATCAGAAGAGAGAAGTCCCTGTATGACAAGATCTAGGGGAACTGTATGATCCAATTCAAGTGCTTGCTGAGCTGGCCCAAACCTTTTTTTGGAGAGCCTGGTATGATTGGGTTCTTTTCTAATAATTGGAACTTGGAACAGAATTAGAAGTTAAACAGGGGGAATAATGGCTCTACATGAACCCAACAGTGGTACCTACAGTGATGGACATCAAGTTCATATTGTCTGTGAATAGTCTTAGGGGATCCTGAGTAATGTTGCTCCAGGATCAATGCCACTGCCCATATCAAGGTGCTGGATATAGCAGCCATGCATGTTTCTGCAGGACTCTTCACACATGGCTCACATGTCAGAGAAGTGGCTAACCAAGAAGTTTTTATGATTATGTCACCCCTACTTCCTAGCTACCCTGATTTGAATTCCCTTGATTACTATATCTAGGACAATGTTGACGAGGAGGTCGACTAAGTGGCTCCATAATACCAAGGCCAAGGAATTGCTGAATGCTACCATTTTGGATGAGATGGCAAACATCAATTAGAACCTGCTTACTTGCATATGAAGTTGCTTACAAGGCCATTGTTGAGGCTTCTTCTTTATGCGCCATGTTCCCTCAGGACATAAGCAATCATGACTCTTCACAACTTCCTGTTTCTTGTAGTTCTTAATAAATTTTGTCTATCTGTTTGTTTCTTTTAAACCCTGTTCTGTTATCCATTTAATCAAGCTAAGTATGTTATGTCTTGTTTGCCACTGTCTCTCTTGCCTTCAATTTGTTTTGAGAATACCAGATTTTCTAAGCCTTTTTTTCACTTCATGTGCTTAAGAAACTTCAACTGTCTCTTCCTGATGATAAAAATTAAGTTTCCTTTTTGTTTCCACTTTCTCTAAAAGTTTGTCATTGCTCACATGTTCAATCCATAGTATTCTCAGCATCCTTCTGTAGAACCATATTTCTGTTGCTTCAAGTCTCTTCTTTATCTTTGAGGAGATTATTTTATAATCTTTTTCTGTTTTGCAAAGTTGGGAATATTTTTTAAAAATATACTGAAAATCTTTGTTCTCAATTACCAAACAAACCCTGTATTCATTTCCAAATCAGTGCTTCTTCTATACAATCTGGAATCTGAAAGCAGCTTCAATTCAATCATAAAATATTCAATTTATATTGGTTTAACAATATTAAAAATTTCATCAAAAGCACTTAGGGATATAACTACCATGATGGAAATCAAATTAATCCTTGCTAAGTTTTTACTTGTTTATTATAAAAAAAATCTTAACATTTATTAAATCTAATTTACACAGATTAAAAATGATTTTCAAGATATTCAAATGTTTATAGAAAACTTCAAGATCCAGAAAAAGATAATTATGGATGTTATAGATTGGTTACATTAATGTAATTGTATCATCATAAGTCTTTTAGAAGAAAGAAACATACCTGGTTGCCTCCAGTGTTATGGCAAAAATAAATGCTGATGCTGCCTCCCAATGTGTGTGCAAGAGTGTCCATGCACATTTTACCTTGTTTGAGCATACCTGGTGTTGGATCTTGTTGGCCAGGAATTCTGAAAAAATAAATCTTAGATTAATACTGGCTTTATAAAATTATTTCTTTAAATAAGCCTCAAAAACCTACAAGGAATATAAAACTTTTGGCAAAAATGATTAGTTCAATAAAAATAAATTCAAAAACAAAGCCTATCTTTTTAATCTTTTCCAAGATGTCCACTAAATGACTTAAACAGGGAATGTCTGAAAGTAAGTTTAAAAGTGAAGAGAAATAAAAAATAATGTTCAATTGTAACATTCTGAAAAAGGTCATATAAATAGATGAAAATTAATTGAAAGAAGAATATTCTGAGGACAGGTTGAAACATTAAAGAAAGACCATGGAAATGAAATAAAATGCTGTATAATGATAGGGTGTGTGACTGAATGATTGATATGTTTTTTATGGTTTATCAACTTTTTGTAGGTTATTTAAAGCCAGAAAATATTTTTAGATTGTAAGAATATTTTCTGAGATAATAATAATTTACTGATACAAGTCTGATTAATTAATTTATAGATGAGGGAGAAGGTGGATTCATATCTTTCTCAAAGGTATTTGCACATACATGAATATAATGAACCCAACTGGAATTGAAACTTGGCTCACTGATTTTCAATTCCGAGCCATTATCCATTACACCACCTGCACATCCAAGCTTACAGCACCTGGTATTCCCAAGCAGTCACCCATCTAGGTACTGACCAGTCTTGATGTAGGCTTACAGCCACATCATGTTGACACACCGGTTCCTATATGATCACCGAAGTTAAGTAATGTTGTGTCTGGTCAGTACCTAGAAGGTGACTACCTATTTTTTAAGCAATTCAGCCCAAGGCTACAGAGAGTGTAAGTAAGGGAAAAGACTGGGTAGAGGGTGTGGTTGAAGAAAGGATAAAAAGAAGACTGAACAAGGATAAAAAGAAGAACAGGGATCAAGGCCACAGATGATGTCAATTGACATTACATTTAAATTTTTGAAGATTATAGTTATCAGGGAAGCAAGTAAGAGGAAGGGAGTTCCACTGTCAGGAAGTGTGAGAGAAGAAGCTTTTGGAGAAGAAGAGGTGATTACATTTAACTGTTTTGACAGTAAAAGTGTGGGACTGAGATGCCAACCTAGAAGCATGCTTAAATTCATGCAGTTGGGGCACCAGTGAAAATAGCTCATCAGAGCAGATGCCATGAAAATATTTATAGAAAAGACAGATGAAAACCATTACGTTGGTGTGAAATTGACTGGAACCCAAGTCAAGACTGATCACATTGTATATCCATCTTTGGATTTTGCTGAGAACCTCAATTTTTAATAGGAGAGCCAAGTTCCAATTCCCATTGGGTTCATTATATTCACTTACTTACAAATATCCTTAGGAAATACATGAATCCCCTTCTTTTCCTGCCAGCTATGGGCCAAGTTGTAAGACTTGTATCATTAAAACCATTATTATCATAAAAAAATAAAATAAAGCTGTGTACAAAATATTTATATTTTGGTATTAAATAACCCATAGAAATTGATATTCTGCAAAAACAAAAACACAGTCAATGTTGCTTAACTTTGGTGATCATATAAGAACTGGTATCTCAATGTGATATGGCCATAAGCAATGATATGCTAATAAAAATAGACATAATGAAAAGCACTTTGCCAATATGTAACTGAGAATCAGGTTAACCTGATAAGAGACTCAGAGTTGGTTGTGTGTGGTGCTGTAAGCACAAGGAGTTACATTCTCTTCCACAATTGGCTTTTAAGAGAAGACATTCTACTTACAGTAGGTGGTGCTGAATATTTGCATTTGAACAATACTGAGCAAGTATTAGCCATTTGTCAACATGGGTATAGGACTGGGAAAGCTATATAATACCAGTTTTTTCTCAGTCAATGGGAACACTTTCAACATGTGGATGTGCAGAAAACACAATATGCTTAAAATTTAAAGTGTATGATAAATATATATGGCTAGCTATGACATATGAATGTGAAACAGAAATGCACAAAATCCCTTGAAAGCAAAATCAGAAATGCACAAAACTTGATGGAAAGAGAAATGCTAAGAATGACAGATATATATATATATATATATATATATATATATATATATGTATGTAGAAAGAGAGATAGAGAAATATGGATTAGAGAAGAAAGCAAGATAAGAGATATCATAGAAGGGATTAAATGACAGAGGAAAGAAATTTGCAAGCCTATGCAAAACTCTTTTTGATATAAAAAAAGGAGAAAAATTAAATTAATCAGAGAAGAATGTCTGAAGTCATGTGAAAGGTTTCATTTCAGTTCCTTGCAACCAGCATTGAAGTTCTTGCCAGTATAAAATTACTTACTAATTATATTATCATCTTCTAACCAAGCATGTGGCACTTGAAAGAATTTTCTCTCAACAATCCAAGAAAGCTAAGTATTTCAAACTATCTCTCTTCATCTACTTTTGAATGTATGCAAACTATATATATATATATATATATATATATATATATATATATATGTATGTATGTATGTATATGTATATATATATCCTTTCATTAAGCAACAAACTCTATTACCTTTGTCTTAAACATTTTTGAATATTATTTTGTGTCAGATCATTTAATCTGTTGTATGAAAATTTCCTCTTCAGGACAATACGTTGAAACTATGGACTTTAAGAATTCTGATTTATTTTCCTGAAACGAGCTACTGACACTACAAGAGGGTAAATTTGTGAATAAATTCCGTATCTTGTCTTGTTAAAATTACCTGTGTGTTTCCTCATCGTCATCCTTCATTAATCTTTTTGGCATGAATATATCAACTGTTCATGTTAACTCCTATGCCACTATATAGTAAAAGATTTGTTGATATGTTGCTCAAAGAATAACAAACAGATTTGGAGAGGATCAGACAGAAATGAAATAGAAGGTTTTGCTTCAGAAACATGACACAAAATAGCACTGTCAGATATGTTGTGGAAGAATTTGGGAATGGCTGCCACTGATTATTGATATAACAGAAAATCAAATTCAAATCAAAACAATAAAAGAAAACTACCTTTATAAATTTGGTAAGTAACTTCAGATAACTTACTTGAGTTCTGGGTATACATTATCCAAATACCATTTAAAAGGCTTACAATGTAACCTTTTCTTTAATTCTAATCTTTCTGAGATGCTGAAAAGAAGAGGAAAATAAACATCAATAAAATAAAATTTCAGATAATAATTTCATATCCATATTATTAGTTATTTCAAGTTTACTATCAGTTAACAAGGAGTACTTTTCATTTCAACTATTAATATAATGTAGTGGACACAGCCTGTCTCCTGGTGTAAGCAACATAAGATCACCTGTGCTTTGCACAGGAGACTCAATCTGCATGGACTAGGTGATGTCTCATGTTTTTCTATTTGTTGACTTCTGTGACTAGAAAATTCAGCAACTGTGATAACTATGTCTTAATTCTATCTTTTTTGAGAGGAGCCCACCTAAAGAGATATTGACATATAATGATACAGAATTTAACAGCAGAAGCTTTAGAGCATTTGCTGAGAGGTGGGTGTCCACCTGCGCTTCCAATGTGCCATCTGGAAATGGCATTGTTGAACAATTGCACTGATCTATAATGCAGATTGCTGCCAGAAAGCAATGCTCTGTCCAAGAAGTGGTTTACTGGTACAATGTTATGCCAAAGGATGATTTCTGCAGTGCAACCAGTATGAGGTCCAAGTGAAAGGTGTTGATAAGATCCCTCCACTGGAGCCTGAGTCTGAGCAAGGAAGGGGACGTCATCCTAGTAAGGAGTCCACCAAAAAGATGTACAAGTAGATGGAGGACATGGACAGTGACTGGATTTGTGAATGGAATTCCATGCCATGTGAGAGACCTCCACAATTTTCCTCATATGGTGAGCAGTTTTGTGGAAGATGAAACTGCAGCATTGAGTGACAATGAGATGTACATACCTGTAACAAAGGATGAAGATGACCATTCAACTGATGTTGATTCTAACCAACTGAATGACGGTGACAACAACGAAGGTTGGCAGATCGTGACAGAGATGCTGCAAGAAGCAAGTGAACTTGCTGAACCACATCTTTGAAGAAGCACCAGATATAAAAAGCCACTCTCCAGCTGCTACCTGTCTTATAGTGAATCGGGGAGGGGGGAAGTGGACACAGCCTGGCCCCCATCCCCCATGTAAGAGACATACATGAGAGACTTAATCTGTGTAGACTGGGTGATGTCTCACATGACTGAAAATCTGTGTAGCGACCTTGCTAGACACCATAAAAGCCAGCCTTTGTTAACACACAGGGGGCAGACTTGAGGGGATGCTGCTGTTGTAATAGGAGTGAATTATAACAACTCAGCTACATAAAAATAAGATTTTACATTTTAGACGTAATAATATTGAACAGTTAAATGAACAGAGTTTCTTTTTAACATTAGTCCGTTTCTCTGGTCAGTATCAAGTAGATAGATCTAAAATGATATAATTCTGTTTCTGTTTCAACTAATCCCTTTTCTCAGATTTCAAGATGTTTTTCTCTTAGCTTTTGGAACCAATTTAAAATCACTTGGCATTTGAAAGAGAGAGAAGACAGAGAGAAAAATAAAAAGAGAGAAAGAAAGAGAAAGAAAAAGAGAGAAAGAAGAGAAAGAAAACAAGATAAAGAAAAAAAGAGAAAGAAAAAGAGAGAAATAAAGAGAAAGTGAGAGAAAGAAAAAGAGAACCAGACCTACAAATATGGAAGCAAATACAATTTATTGTTTTTCTTTTTGAATATTTTTTGTAGCTGAAGGAATCGTAGAATTCATTCTTCTTTTGTTTTCTTTGTACTTTATGGATAGAAGAAGTTACCTATAATATTCTCCCAATTCTGTATTTAGAAGTGTTTTACTTTTTATTTATAGTTCAATATTACTAAACTATTTATAAAAAAAAATAAACAAAAATAATAAAAATAAACAAAAAGAATAAAAATATGATTTTACTAACAATCATTGAATAATTTTAATATTAACCTTCTGTTTAGAAAGCACAACACCTACATTTGGGGTTGTTTTAACTGAAACCTTGACATATTCTTAAAATAAACTTGAAAACCATGTACCTTTTTATAAATATTTAGATTTTGAAATATCAGAGAAAAATAATATTCTGAAAATATGATCAATAGATATTTAAACAAACTGTTATATATCATTTTCTTGTTAATTTCATTTTTTTGTTTGTGATGGGAGTGATATTAATGCATAAAACAGTGATGTTAAACAAAATTTATAAATTTTATACAGATGTTTCTTAAACTAAATCTTTCACTTCTGCATTTTCTATAATCTGAAAAAACAGTATTTTCTTCAGTATTTCTATAATCTAAAAAACATAATTAGTAGTCAAGTAAATTTACAAACATCAATTTCAATACTTAAATATATTTTTGGTATATAAGAATATTGAGGCAAAAAAAAAATTTTTTTTTTTGCTCAGATAATTTAATGTGAAAATATGCAGGAGAAAAAGTAAAATTAAACAAAATTGGAATTTTTTTTTTCATACAAGTTTTAAAATTCTAACCTCCCATTAAAAATTATTGCAAATTTTTGTGACAACTACAATATTTTGTTGCTGCTTGGAGATTCCAAATATGTTTGTGGAGATGAAACCCTTGCTTCATTTATTCAAGTTTTAGTGAGGAACGAACAGAAAAGTAAGTATTCTAGGAAATGTTATTATTGCCTCTCCAACAAGAAGCTAAATTATATATGACTCGTTTCAATCTTATTTTCAGAATTAAAACTTCAAATGGCTTACATGATATTTATTTTGCAATTTAAAGATATCAGAATATGGATTGCATTTCTTAAAATAAAAAAATAAAAAAAATTTGTGATAGATAATTTTTTTATTTCATAAAATGATATATGAAAATATTTTAATAGTGTAAAAAGGAAAACTTACTCTCCATAGGCAATGTATTTAGATGATGGTACAGCATTATAATAAAATTGCTTGTATTTTCCCATCCATACTTCAGCTGCTCTCCGAGTATTCCTGAAATGATAAATATACAAGTTTTTTTTAACAGATTTTTTGTCTTACATATTTTTTTGCAATCAAGTTGTCTACCTTAGAAAATATCTTACGAGTGTACAAATGAAAGGGAGACAACTTAATCGGCTGATTATGTTATCAAATATCGAAATATAAGCGAGACCTTCATGTTCTTTATTAAGTTTGAAATATCTGTCGTTGTATAATCGCAGTTTTCTTTCTAGGCAATAAAACTATCAAAATTTGTAGTAAAAAATTAAAAAAATTGTGCATTGGAATACAAAAATAATGATAATAATGATCAGATAATTTATCCGAGGAATTAGTTTTCTGTTGGAAGAAACATAATTATTTCAAAATAGAAATGTGACTATATTTTATTTTTTCTTTAGAAAAATATTCACAAAAATCTTAAAATACAAAAACATGATGACTCTGCAATTGTTTACAATCACAGTGCAAACATTTTTACAAACTATTTTCATTTATTGAACTTTTCTTCTTGAGTAACCGTATGTGTGTGGAATGCCATGTTTGATCCAAGGGAGACAATTTCGACATCAACAACTATTAATTACTATTAAAAAAAAAATCTATGCTTCGCTATGTATCAACTTTTCCTATGCGCAGAAATAATTTTTTGACGATTAAATGATATTATTCAGTTGTCGCTGCAGTAATATTCTGTTTTACTATTAACTTTTATTTTAGTTTTTTAAAATATATATTTAACATCTCTTGAAAATTCTCTATAGGAAAGCATTTCAAAAGAATAATATTTGTAAAACTAAAACATAAACATTTTGACGATAAAACTTTTATTTTCGTTTATTTGTGGCCTTTTCATTACGCTATCTGTTTTCCCGCAAAAAAGCGGAGGTGCCTATTTTTATATAATTTTTTTTTTTTTATATAAACTACATATTTTGTTCACTGCTTTTAAATAATGTAATATAGACAATGTAACAAAAAAATCTCTTCACAGTATGACATATTCTTGCTTTTGTCTACTTTGACTTCTGTACATTCCTATTTTAGTCACTCTAGTTTTATAATAAATGATTCATATTTTTAACCAGGTAAGACAAACAAACTCAAGCAACAAACGTGTTAAGGCAGATTGGAACTCTCTATTACACATTTTTAACATGGATGAATTCTTACATGTAATTGCTTACAGGATTTAAAAGATAACTGTTATCAAAAATTGTCCTCATGAGCATCTAATCTGGAAATATGGCTCTTAATCTCATTACTACAGATTTTCTTCACATTTCCATGACACCCAAACCTGCATCAATCAAAAATTCATACCATACTGGTAGGAACGGTTATAGACAGCAGGTTTTCCATGCAATAATTTAACCCTCTTACATTTCTTTAACAAATTCATTATTTGTAAATCATTACATCAATTTGTGATAGTATACAATTATTTTAAAAAATAAAACTTTCTTTATTCTTATCAATAAAATATAATAATTTGTCTAAAAAATGTTTGGAAAATTAAAAGAAAAATATCTTATTGCAAAGATTGTTTAAAAAAAACAAATTCAAAGCACTCTTTGCTTTATATTCTGATAAAAGTAGGACACGACACCTGCAACTTTGAAGAAAATTTCTGCCAATCTTCTTGGTTGATTGATTGACTTGTTTTTTAAGGCTTATCAACCTTTTTAAGGTTATTTAAAGATGAAATATATTTTGGATTGTATGAATTTTGGGGAGATAATGTTTTTCTGATACAAGTTTTACTATTTAACCCATAGCTGGGAGGAGCAGAAGTGGATTCATACTTTTCCCAAGGCTAAATTCACTAAGTAAGGAACCCAACTGAAATTTGAACTCAGCTCATTTCAAGCCTTTATTCTTTACACCATCTACGCATCCAAGCTTAGAGCATCTGGTATTTCTTAGAGGTCACTCATCTAGGAACTGACCAGGTTCAACATTGCTTAACTTTAGGGATTGGACAACCAACAGCTGCCAATCTTAAAAACCCAACTCAAATTTTGTAAAAGTTAACCTGATTTATTGATAAATCCTTTGTACAAAAAAAAAAAAAAAAAAAAGAAAGAAATTTGCAAACTTCTAGAGCCTAGCCTGTTTTTTTTTACCTTTGAATATGATTTGCAGAAGGTTTTTCTGCAACAGTGTAAAATATTGGCTAGTCTGGATGCATCAGACAACAAAAGGTCAACCATCTTAAGGAGGACTTTTATTAATTTTCTTTTATACAACTTTTATTTCCTTTGGCAATTTGTGAATAGGAAAATTTTTCAACATTATACATTAAGCATGTCGTTTTACATTTTGCCATTTCTTTCTCTTTTTTGATACATTCTTATATTTTGCAAAAGTCTTCACATTTTGCACAAATCTTTATATTCTTAAATTTAATTTTTATAATAGAGCAAGCTCCTTTTGTAGACCATTTAGTAATATATTGAGCTTAATCTTCATTAGGGACTCCACATTTCTAGGCTTGTGGTAAATTAAGATAAGTTTACTAAATACATCTCATGCTATGTGTATCCATTTTTTTAAATTAATAATTTACCTAAAAGCTTACTTTGAAAAGAATTCTGATTAATAGATATTTACAATTGAAAATATTGACTAAAATTCCTCTACTGTATAGTTCACAGTGTGTTACAAATTTTTACATTAGAATTTCTGTCTTTTTATTTCTGTTGTTTTTTTATCACATCTCTTAAACTGTCATTCCATGATTGTTAATAAGCAGTGTGAAATGGAGATAAAGAGTAAGCCCCCAATGAGATTTGATTTTAAAAACCATTTTCCTTGAAGCTTTTACTTTTAGGTACTGTGGCTCTTCAATATGTGAGCAATCATAGCTCTCCACAACTTCCTAAACAATGTCACCTTACTATCCTTCTTGTTCCTGTCCTTCTGCTTGTTAGGAAGGTTATTTGCCGTTTTACTTTGTAATACCTTCAATATGGCTGATGAGAGTCAAATTTTCCAAGCTTTCTTTTCTCATTTATCCCAGAAATTTCAACTCTCTCATTCTGATTCCAAATATGTCCTTTTTGTTTAAATTTTCCTTAAAACTTCCTTGTTGCTCACATGTTTCATCCATGATATTCTTAGCATCGTTCTATAGAACCACATCTCTTTTGCTTGAAATTTCCTCTTCATCTGAAGAAATTGTCCAGCATTCACTGCCATACAGGAGGATTGACATTACATAACAGTTTAGCATTTCTTTTCTTTGTTTCCAATGAAATTTTTCTCCTTAATACTCTGTTTAGCTTTTTGAAGGTATTTTTGCTATTCCAATACAACTTCAGATTTCAGCATTATATTTTCTGTTGTCTGTTAAAAGACTTCTCAGACTTAAATTTTGATGTCTCCAATTTGTAGCTCATATCTTGGGTTGTTTCTTTTGCTTACAACTATAAATTCTGTTTTCTTACAATGAATGCTTAGTTCTTTCTTTGCACTTTCCTTTACTACCTTGTCTAGGAGGTCTTGCAGCTTTTTTGTCACCTGCTTGTTTTATGTTGTTATGGTTGTGGCTAGCAATAATAAATCCTGGCAGGAATTCTAATTCTCTTCGGATCACCTTGCTCTATAGGTTGAATAAATCTAATGAGAAGATGCTGGGTTGTCTTATTTCTTCTTTTACATACTTGCTCCGTACATCTAATATCCATATTCAAATGGTTTGTTTCCAGTAAATATTCCGATATCTTTCCCAAATAAATTGCTTACAGTCAAACTATACTAAAAACACACTTTTTGTTTGATCACCAAAGTTTACTAGTGTTTAGACTGGTCGTTACATCTTGGGAACACTGGGTACTGTAAAGAATTTAATAAAGTCTGAAATATATTTTAATCATCTGAGAGAACCGATTTTACCTTTCATCAGCATGGCTGATGCTAATCTCAAGGAGAGTAACTCATTGCACCTTCTCAAACTAGAGTTTTCCACTGACATGAAGTGGAAAGAGTATATTGAATCAAAATTGGTTCACTGTATAATGCGAGTCAAATTTTCTCATCAGAATCTATCTTACATATTTATCATTCTACCATTTGTTCTTGCTTTGAATATTGCTACCACATCTGGTTGTCTGGTTCCCCTGATATATATTTAGAGATTCTTGATAAAATCCAAATGAGAATCTGCAATGTTATTGGTCTTGACCTGGCATTGTGGCTTCAGTCACTTTCTCACCACCATAACATAGCTTCCCTGTATCTTTTGTATAAATACTTTAATGGTAATTTTTATGATGAACTTTTTTCTATGGTACCTAGATTTTATGAATTTACGCACAGTGTTAGATTGGTGGCAAGGACTCATCATTTTACAGTTGAAATGGCTAACAGTTTCTTTTCTTGCAATTCTTGTTTGTGGAACAACCCTTCTAGGCTTTTTGCGTTCCAGTCAACCTTGATCTTCAAAAATGTAAATGGAATGTCAATTGTTATTTTCTGTCTTCCTAATTCTGATTCTCTTGTTGTTCTCTCTCCTTGGAGAATATGAGAAAAAGAAATACTATTAACATTCATTATCTCTCTGTGTCTTAGTGCCTTGCTTGCGGTGAAATGATAAAAATAAATAGATCTTAAATAACCCACAAAGGGTTGGAAAAATAATCAATTAATCCCCCCAAAATGGAGTTTTCCAAACAAGTGAAATAGATCTTTGTGTTGTATCTTATTAAATGCTCTTGTGTTATTCGTCTTTCTGCATTTGTATTGCTTGTGCTGTTTATCCATTACAGATGCTCATATCTAAAAATAAAGTTTTCTGTAACGTTTGCTTCAGATAGACAAGCTTACTGAGGAACAGGGAAAAGGATACAATTTGAATACAATTTGAATATTTCTAGAAGATTATGCTTTATTCTTATGTGCTGAGAGTTGTGATAAAAAGCAAATGAAATTAAGATGATAGAAACATGAGTCAACTATTAAGACGTGACAATGCTTCATTTATTACTAAATTCAAATAATATTGCACAGTTCTTTTTTCATCTCTTTTGTTAATCTATGTTAAATCAACTTACATTAACCAATAAGAAAATTTCCTGCTGTTTTTATAGTTATAACAGAAATAGAAATAATTTTTATTTGCATTTCTAAAATTTAGAAATAAAAACATTATTTTTATCAAGTCTTTTGTTTGACATTTATGTCTTGAGTTGCAGATGAATTTAGGTAGAGATCATTTAGCCCCGGTGTGAAAACAAAGACTTGATATATAAACAAAGTAACATTTATATTTAGATAACTAAAGTTTCTTCTGTTTTTCTCATTAGTTGGCTTTTATTTTTATATGCTTTGCTATTCAGACGAGAGAGCTCATCATGATTGTTATACTAACGATGTTTTGTTATAACATCTGGCCTTCTTCAGGCATATGTTTTCATAACTTGGTAGCCATCTCGGAATTTTGAACCAAACTCTTTATCCAATGCACAGGACACTTTTCCCATTCCACTGACAAGGGCAATATTTAACCTCAATTGATACTCACCAGTCTTATTGGCCTTTGTGTTACTTGTCTGTTTTTTCCACTAAACCAGAGTATGTGACTTTTCAGTAATACCAGACTCCTTTGAACTCAAAATTGCCAGGGAACCATGTTTAGTGAATATTTTATATCAGTTAATACTCACTAGTCTTATTCACCTTTGTGTCGCTTGTTCATTTATTATACTGAACTAGAATATATGACATTTTAGCACTGCCCGACCCAGGGATTGAACTGACAGCAAAGGAGGTTAAACGTGATAGCATCAACAATGGCAGAACATGATTAGGTTTAAGGCTCCAAGTTATAGATTCAGGATTGTCTGGTGGGTTAAAGTGTTGGCTTGTGAATTTCTTGTCATAGTAATTGTGAGTTCTGGGCTGGGTAGTAGAAACTTATTCATGGTGGAAACAGGGTGAGCAATAATTGAGCAGACAAGACATCTCTAGACATGTACTAAACTTCAGATTAAATAAATGCATCAGTTCAAAATTCATTGAAGGTTACTCAGATCAAGAGAGACCTGAAGAATGCACAATAACTGAAACACTGTGATAAAAACAGAAATAAAGATGTAGATAAGAATTCAATGTCTTTTTTGTATAGCATGAGACAATTATTAAGCTACTACTTGATGATTTATTGAAATGAATCATTCTCTTTGCTGCATCAAAAGGAATACGAAAATACTAACAAATCAGCCATTGTCTTAAAATGGCTGAATGTTTTTTAAAGTTATCATACAAAGCATTCAAGTCTGTTTAAAACTTCAGTGTCTTTGGAAATTAAAATTAATTTTAGTTATTTTTATAAGTTTGATATTTAGAAATTTCAGTTAAGCCTTTATAAGATTTAAAAATATCATATTTAATGTGTATTGTACTGATGAAGATTAGATCTATTTACTCTATTTACATTGTTCAGATTGTTGTCCTAATCTTTATTGCCATATTCATGATGTTTTGGCTGTTGTACATTCCAGCCTCCTTCAGGTGATATGTTGGAATTTCAAATAAAACTCTTTATCCACATGCCATGCCTTTTCTGTATGTCTCAATTTCTAATTTTCCTTTAGTAACTCAACTCTCCAATGTTTTTGTTCACCTCTGCTATGGCCAGGTATTGAACTCACAACTCTTTGGGTTAAGCCACTGGATTACTTCAACCAACACTTTTAGCCATTGAGCCATGTGTCTGAACAATGTAAATAGTTACAATACTGCATCTCAGAAATATAGACAGAGGTTGAAGATTAGATCTATTTAAACTGAACATAAAAATGCAAGTATAATGATGCAGTTCATCCTGTTTATAGGGTAACATACAAAGTATCTTAACAAGAGAAAATCACTTAAGTTTCCAGTAAAATAAATAATACATTGGTCTAGTGATATAAAACCTTAACCAAATTTAGGGGCCTTATTTAAATAGGAAGCTCGGAGCAGTGATCTGGTACATCTAACATTTTAGTTTTGTTGACTACCTTATAAATGTAGTATCCTGATTTCCACATGTTCCCTAAAATCTGCTAACATTGTCTTGTCATTATCATATAATCATGCAAATATCAAAAAACTTTTCTTTCTTGCATTTTGGAGGTCTTTATGCCATTAATGACATTTTCCTTTAGTACTAAATTCTGTATATTAGAGGAAATCTTTCGCCTCATTTGCTAACCAAAATGCAAGATTTTTTTCAAGCAACATCCCATCTTACAGGTTATCAGGAATTATATACCATATTTGTTAGCCTATAAGATGCATGCTTTATCAGAGTATTGGGTGGATGACCTCCTCTTTTATGGGTTGTGTGTTCAGAACATGAGTGATCATGGCTCTTTATAATATCTTCCTACTCTTCATAGCGCCAAGTAATATTTCTTTTCTTTCTATTCCTCTCAATCATTGTTCTGTCATCCATTTACACTCATTATGCAGGTAACTCATTGTTTCCATCTGCTCATCTTAACTTCAATATGTCCTGTAAGTATCAATTTATCCAAGCCCTATCCTTATCCAGTTTGAGCTTTGGTAGGTAGCTCTCTCTCGTCATACTACTGGAACACTAATGTTTTGGGTGCAGTCTAATATTGGAATATTTTGTTTAAATGTGAACCTTATATACAAGGAGGATCAATAAGTCTGCAACTTGACACAGTTAATAACTTAATTTCAACCAAATTTTTTATTGTACAGTGTTCAGTTGATGTGATTAGTGGAGAAAATTGGAATTAGAGGCAAATCATGTTAAAAGAAATATTTTTTTGTGTAGAATAAATGTATTTTTCTCATTAATTATGGCTATTGATGTACCTGTATCTGCAAAGTTACTGGATGCTACTTCATAGGTTTGGTGGCCTATTCAGGTTTGAAGGTCTTTATAAGGATGATTATAACTTCCCAGATAAAAACCTTATAAAATAAATAGAATTTTATTAACTGAGAGTTCATCTCTCAGTTAATAAAATTCTATTCTGGTCAAATTCAAATTTATTCTTTCACCAGTTTCATGTATTTCTTTGTGATAGTTTTCAGTGAATTTTGTTGAAATTTATATTATACAGTATTTTTAAATCTATTTTTACCAAGTAATATTATATGGTTTTTAAAATTATTTTACTAATATTATACAGTTTTTAAAATATTATTACCAAGTAATATAGACAGTTTTTAAAGTATTTTTAATAGGTAATATGGCATCACATCATCATGGATGCCTTTATCATATTACTTATTCATTATTATTGTCATTATTTTAGAATTCTCTCTTGAACCTCTTTTCAGCATCTAGACTTTTGGTGTTATCTGACAGTAAAGTAATTCCATCTATAAAATATTTAAAATCAGATTTTAGTTGCTTTAAATTCGTTTATAGGTATCACTTAAAATACATCTGCAATGGGTAGATAATGTATTGAGAGTGGAAGATTGTTGTTTACCAAAGATTTCATGGGTTAGTGAGTTGGAATAGTGCCACAGAAGGGCAAAGACTTCTTACAGAAAACCTTGACCTTTAATTACCACAAATAGAGCACATGAGCTGCTGATAGTAAAACATAGTGACAGTCTTCCAGAATACTGATTTATTTTTATTTTATTTTTAGAAAAAACTACAGCACTAGTAAAAAGACAGAAGGGTATAACATTCAAATTTTGCTACAAATTTCCTCAACAACCTTAAGTTTTCTCCTCCAGCCAAAATATCTGTCCTGTATGATCTCCTTAAACATCAGTGGGTCTGTACCATAAATAAGACATCTTGAATAAAACCAAAATGAGACTTCAATCCTCTACCAGGGATTGAGCCTCATGTTTTAAATTGGATCAGAATTAGTGAAACCTTTGTAACATGATTTCATTTTTTAGTTCTATGTATCTTTATATCATTCCAGTAAAAAAAAAATCCAAGATAATGTTTGAGTTCATGCCTTCAGTACATTACTATAAGTTTTAAACCCTTACAGAATTTTGAAAATAAAAAAAGACTTGTTGCATACTCTCATTGATTATATTTTATCATTATCCTGTTTTTCTTTAGTTTGATATGAAAAACAACAAATTAGCAATGAGAGATTGCAATAAAGGTTTTAATGTGTGAATTATTGAGTCTTTTTTCCTTTGTTCTACATCAGAGCAAAAATCTTAAACTGTACTTTTCTGATCAGTCATAAATGCAGACTGTGATATTTCTAAGTTGATATATTTAGGATTTTATGTCAAAAAGGGACATTCATTAGTAGACTTCCAAGCAAACATTTCATTTGATCTCTTTCAAAGACAAATAATAATAGTGATTTTCACATGCCTAACACAAGAATCAATATGATTTATACATAAAGGATTTTACTTATACAACACTGAACACAGAAGAATTACCATTGTGTTGATTTGGCTTCAAATTTTATAATCCTTATTATGAAAATTGAGAAGCCACATTATGAATGGAATTTTAGGCTATATTTTGCTGAAGACCTAAATGTAACCTTTGGCCCAGTCAAAGATCATAGATCTGAACTATTTATTGAATGATACTTCGTTTTGAAAATCATCACCTCAGGAACTCTTGGATCACATTTAAATTTCTGGAGGACTTTCAGAAAAGAATTCAATTATTTACATTATTTGAAAATCTGGATTTTGTTTTGTCATAATAAACATAGGCATAACATTGAAGTACGGCTTGATAAATATTTCTAATAAACATCATTAAGAATTTAACATTTTTAACCCCAGGGTTGCCATGGCTCATATTACAAATGTTTTTTTATATTCTTGATTTTCTTGTGACTGGAAATAAATCATAACAAAAAGTTATAATTTAGGCTTTTGGCTACACAATTTTCTACCATATATAGTAATATTAGCCATTTCCCTACAAGGAAACATTTGGTATTCATTAACTGAGCAGCTAGTACTACTTTTAGCTGTAATTTATAAAATATTTCTCTTAAAAACAGTTTTTCAGGAAAATAGATTTCTCAAGTCCTGTAACTGATATTGCCCTTTCTAGTATTGATGAGGGTTTTTTTCCCAACCTTTTATTTGAAGTGGTGTAGAATGTTAACATCTTGATTATGTCATCATTTTCTCTTCCAGTTACATGTGCTACCCAGTTTAGTTGTTGCTGCTGTTGGTAGTTCTCAAGTGATGTGGTTTCTCTTATTTGGAAGAGATTTCTTTGTCTGGGATTTTTAGTGCCAGTAAACAATATTCAAAGAAATGAAAATATAGAGATTCTGTTTTAGTTTCAGACAGATACAAAATAAGGGTTTAGTTTAACATCATGGTTACTTTGTACATTGAGATCTTCACTAAATATCTATGATTACCGACAAACAAAAAAGATATTTGGTGAACAATAATAAGATTATCTCTGTTGATAGATATGTGATGAAGTGGTTAGAATACTAGTGTTTTGACTATGTGAATCTTATCATGGTTGATTTGTTAAGGAGGTGATGTCTTGATAGTATGACTCTGGAGAGATGATACCAGTGTGTGGCACTGTTGGGAAGAACCTGAAGCAAGTGAAATTGAGTAGATGAAACTGTTCAGAAGTCACAGATGATTGTGGTACCAGAAAGTAACAAGTCATTGTGACTGAGGGTTTGTGCATATTGGCCTTGTTCAACTGCTGATCATACCAAATTCTGTGGCTTATGGCCACATCATGTTGAAACACTGGTTCCTGTATGATCACTGAAGTTAAGCAACATCAAGCCTGGTCAGTACTGAGATGGATGACCACTTGGGAATACCAGGAGCTTAAAGGTGCATTTGGTGTAATGGATAATAGCTCGGAATTGTTAATTAGAGAGCTGAGTTCCAGTTGAGTTCATTATAATCATTTATGTGCAAATATCCTTGGGAAATGTATGAATCCATCTCTTCTCCCCCAGCTATGGGGTAATTAGTAAAAATTGTATTACTAAAACAAAAAATAATTGTATTATTAAAACAAAAAATAAAATTGTGTTCAAAATGTTTAAATTTCGGCATTCAATCAGTTATGTGCTATGTAGGATACACACATAAGCAATCATGTATTTTTCAATACATGACTGATGAGGCAGAGTTTTCCTGCAGTAGGTTGCCATTTCTTTCTGTGGTAGACCAGTTGCCATCCAAAGCTATACAATCTGGTCTGTTCTGCTATTTACCCATAGTTATGGAGAGAAGAAGAGGATCCATACCTTTCCCAAGGGTATTAGCATGTAAGTGAATGTAATGGATTCGACTGGAATTCGAACTCGGCTCTTCGATCCCTCAATCCGAGTCACTATCCATTACTCTGCCAGGCCTCCAAATTTCAGCATTAAATAACTCATAAAGGTTGAGATGCCACTAAACAACCAACCATACAAATTGTGTGATCACTACCAGAAACTTTAATAAAGATTAACTAAGGATAGTCACAGTAGAAACCACACATTAGCACTGAATGTTGAAGAAACACACTTGTGTCTGTATAAGTGTCTGCAAAAGAGATTAATTCACCACCCTAGCTGATGAGCGTACTCAGAAAAGTTCAGCCATTATTATTATCATATTTTAATTATGTTCGTCTCTTTATTAGTTAATGAGTTAGCATGTATGTTATGCTCTGCCATTACCTCAGGTAAATAATGAACCATTCCATTTTGACTACAAGGAAAGACAAGAGATTCCCTTTGGTTTTAGTTAGCAAAAAAAAAAAAAAAATAAGAAAGAAAAGGGAGATAGCAGAGACAATAATGCTTTCATGTGTTTAATATCTGTTTCAATAAAAAAACCTTGTTATTTTTAAATCTTTTCATTTGTACCCTCTTACTTCTTTAAATAATGATCTGCATTCATATTTATGATTGTTATTGCAATATTTTGTTAAAGTTGCACTCACATATTTAACAATGCAATAGAACTTTTACAGGTATTTTATAGTTGTGGAGCTTAGTCTATCATTAAAGTAAGAATTATGATTCATTAGAAGATTCAAATAGTTCCCTGCTCGTTATTATTTCTGACAAATCATCTGGAATTGAACCTGAAATCCTTTAACTTTTGCACTTACTTTTATGAGGAAAATAGAATAAAAAAAATTATACAAATAGCTTATCATGAACATTGATTACTTAAAGAGGAGAGATTATTCTTAGAGAAACTACTATTTGTGGTCTGAAGAAGAAATAAAGATCTCAACTGTTAGATTTTGTATCATGTTTATGACCACAGCAAGACAGGAAACAAGTAATAGTGGAGAGAATAGAATTTAAATCAAAATAGCTGCCTCGACTTTGGTTACTGAACTAGACAGGAAGTCCTGTAACTGAGAATTGGAAATGGTCAGTCAAAGAAATCAAACAAAAAAGAATAGACAGCAAATTTGAAGCTAATCTTTCTTTCACTTTCGTACACATACATGCAGACTTATGTACACTAGTTTGGTACCTGTCACTTCACTGATGGCAACATGATCGAATTTAAAATTTAATTACTTGTTGATTTAAAAGACTACATTTATTAATAAATATATTTAGTTTAAAAAGAAACAAGTTGCAGAGGTGCTGTTGCTTGACTGAGAAATCATCTCTCTTGAGACAGATATCTATTTCAGTTTTGTTCAAATTGCACGTGAATGTGCATTTGCATGTGTGCATCTCTATTTTAATTCAATGACAAATCTAAAAATATTTCTGCAAAATTTTAAAAAAGATTAAAGAATAATTTTATTTTTAACCAAATCATTTACAAAACATTCCACAAAATCTTAGTTATGATTTCTTTAGGGTTTAAAAAAATTAACTTTTTATTTCTTTTTCTCCAACAATTATTTTGTTCAGTTGAGGGTATGGGTTGTCCAGACTTGAGTAGGAGGAGAAGTATTATTTCAAACTCTGTCAAATTTTGTGTGTATGCATGTTTTGTACAGTGTAACCCGGATATAAGAGAGTTGTCGGGACCGGAGAAGAAGTCTCTTATATCCGGGTCTCTCTTATATCCGGGTTTGGTCTATTTTGTTTTATTCACACAGGCTCTAATTTGGGACCAGAGAAAATCGCTCTTATATCCGGGTTTCTCTTATATCCGGGTCTCTCATATCCGGGTTACACTGTATATCAAATAGCACAAATACATATAAGTTACACAAATACATATGTACATTACATATGTGCATGGAAATTCATACACAGACATTCTGTGACAGACAGAGAATCATCTCTTTGATAATACAGATTACACACACACACACATATCATTTAAACCTTGAGTTAAAGATTGCTGCAGGGGTTGGAAATTGCTCAATTTAAGATGTTTGTCCCCTTTCTCTCTCATCAAAATGTTTCGGTTATGTTCAGCCGAGTACCTGATTTAAAGTGAAGAACTTTTGTTCCTTAGTCTTTTACTATTGAGCCATTCTCATAAATACAATCATTTGAATGAAATGGACTTTTATATCTCAGAAAGCCCACAGTTTGGCATTCTACACTTTATGTGTTGAGTGAAATAGGTTTTCTTTTTCTTACTTGGTACTTATGTTGCTTTGCTATTGTCATTTTTATTAGTACTGGTCTGACAGATTGATTTGAAATGAATTTCTCTATTCTGAAGGGATTTAGGGTTAATGAGCCTCATCTAACCAAGTGCTTGGATGGAGCCTTGGGCTTTATGGCTTGCAGCCATTGATCTATCACTGAGTCTTGCCCACTTGTCTAGTTGTTAGTAAGCTGCTGATGTATGCCCCACATGGTGAAGTTTAAAGATAAGCTGATAGTAATCCTTAGATATTGGAAAGTGACATTCTCTTCTGATGTTGCCAGCAGAAGGGATTTGTTCAGTAAATGGTAAGAGATGTTGAGGATTCTTAGCTATGCAGTCTTAAGCAACAATCAATGACAACTTTATCCTCACATTGCTAACAACCCATGCCCAGAAAAGGTGCTTGTCTCTTATACAGAACTAAATTTATAAAGTAGCTGTTTGTCTGTTCATTTATTAGTGGGGTAGTAGCATCTATTAGGGGTCCCAGCTTTGGGTAAATAGTGAGACCCCAAACAAAAATAAAACATTATGAAATACATTCTTATAGTAAAATACCAGCAATATATTTTTATATAAAAACTAACCACCTATACATTTTATCTGTAGCTGAAGGAATGAAATTGTGTACAAAATCTTTTTAGTTGAAAGCATACAATCGTGTCCAAAATATTTAGCTTTTGGCATTAAAAATGTTGATATGTTGTTAAATAAAATCAACCAACCAATTTGTTAAAATTACTCTTGAGATTTTAGATATTTTCTCTATTTGCACTGAAAGTTATTATGTCTGGTGGCATATTAAAAAGAAATTTCTACCCACCTCAAATTTGGCTTAAATACTCCCCCAAACCACCATCACAACAACCATATCCTGTGTGCAAAGTTGAAGTAAATGTAATAGGGTTACCAATTATCATGGGGTTTGGTTGAAAACATTAACAATCTCAAAATAAATAAATTCAATACACACATGGATTTTATCTATATATCTATCCAGAACAATGTGTTACATAGGTCAGAAAAAGAGAGAAGCATCTCTTCTTCAATGACCTACTAACATTCTACTGTAACTGAGAAAATGACTGACAATATGTTTCTTTGAAAACCTTGTAATGGTATTAGGCTACAAGCTTGTTATGAGGTGTCCATCAGTTTGTAGTGGTGTTGTCTCCTTTGTTCTATTGAGATATTTTCTTGTGTTGAATGGAGATATATATTTATATGATAAGTTTTTGGGAAGATATTGTGATTGCATGGTTTTTTGAACAGGAGATAGTGTAGTGTGTTGTATATGATGCGTGCTATGCCTGGGAGCTAAGGAGGGAAACAAGATACATTTTATCAATATGGTGTTCTGTGGTTGAAGAGAGAAAAAAGAGAAATTTGATTTGTATTCTTTCCTTTTATATATGATGCCACTTAGTGGGCATTAAGGGAAAATCCATAGTAGACAAAGTGGTGTAATCCCACATATGCATTAAAATGTTTTTCTTAATGTTCACTGCTGAAATGGGGTGGTGAATTGTTAATCAGAGAGTTGTTGTCCAATTCCAGTTGGGTTTGTTGTATTTAATTACATATAAATATCTTTGGGAAAGGTATGAACCCACCTCTTCCCCCAGCTATGGGTTAATTAGTAAAACTCACTAAATCATTATTATCTAAAAGAAATTCCTTACAGTTTAAAATATTTTCTACCTTTAAATAACTTGCAAAGTGTTGATAAACTGTAAAAGCAATCAATCAACACTAAAGCCTTCTCAAAGTTATATACAGTTCAGCACCCAAACATTTATAACCATGCAAAATTTGTAATTTTTTTTTAAATGTTAAAAGAATGTTTTTTTTCTAACCCAAATTGACATATAGGGAAGAAAGGAGAACGAAACAATATCTGAAGAATACAGACACAAGCTAAATGAAGATGAACAAGGAAGACACCAATGTCCCTAACCAGGCATGTAAAAGTTTGTTTGGCTTTGAATCTTTGTCAAGATGACATTAAGCCAAATATTTGGTTTGATGAAACAAAAATTGAGATTCTTGATCACAGGGATTTTGCTTTTATTTAATAGAAAAGTTGTGAATCTATTTGTTGCAAAGTCACATATCAATAGTGGTTGATACTCAAGTCAGTAGCTACACAAACTGAATATGGACAACTTTACCTGTTCTTGTCTAGGGAGACAATAGGCTCCACTCTTCACATATTTAAATTGGACTATCACTATATTTTCAAGCCAAAGAACACTGTTCCAAAAGTCAACATGGTGTTAGCTGCATATTATGCTATAGAGAGATTTAGAGATGTTTTTTAACCACTGAGACAGGTAGCTTGCTTAAGATGGAAAGGATCATGAAGAAAGAATATATTCTGATTTAGGACCAAAATATCAGCTTGATAAAAAAATTTGGGCTGGAATATCAGTGAACTTTTCAACAAGAAAATAACAAAAAAAACACAACATATTGCCCAAGAAATGTTTTTTTAGAGTAGCCAAACAAGAGTCCAAACAGTATCCCAATATGTAGAGAGAAGTGAGTGAATGATTGAATATCAAAGAAGCTTTTCAGCCTTAAGGACCTGGCGACAAAAAGAGAAGTGGGCCAAAATTCCGGTTGAGACTAGTTGGAATCAGGTAGTGATATATGTAAACTGGTTACAAGTTGTGATATCTTATAAAATTTTTGCAACTGCTTATTAAGATAGATACAAGAATTGGCTTACAGATTTGCATAAGATGTCTAAAAATTCCTAAGTTGAATATCTCATAATTGATTGATAACATAACTGACTTTGGCTCGCAGTAAAAACTGAATCACTTAGATGTAATAGTGTTCTGATACATTTGTTTATTGTTGCTTGTGTTCTAGTTTTATCATTCTCTTATCTATTATAATACAAAAGCTTCAAAGAGGATCAAAGTGAAGTATCTGCTATAATGTTAGTAAAGGAAAACCTCATATATAAGCAAAATATCTTCAGACTCAAATGACCTTAAGGAAATGTTTTTGCCAGTTATTTTGGAATAACTGATTTTTTAAATTTTTATTTTGGAACAAGTTTTCAGAAGATCAAGTGAACTGTACACCAAAAGAATAAATCAAATTTATCTTGACTAAGAAAAAAAGTATGTGTGGGTATTGTAACTATTATCAGAATAGAAAGTGTTATTGATAAGCTAAGTTTAAATTCTGGTCTAGTCTGTTGTGTTTACTTTCACACTAATACTCTTGGGAAAGGCATGACTCTCTAATCCCTTTACCTATGGGTGAAATAGCCAAGAAGACTCTGTAGTAATAGTCCAATTTAAATATGTGAAGAGTGGAGCCTATTGTCTTGTAAAATCAGTGAACCCAAATAAATAGAAATGTCTACATCATTCTGACAATTTCACTCTTTAAGATTTGTTTGTAATTATTTGCATAAACAATTTCTACAGTTGTCTTGTTTCGTGTCTTGCTATGTTTTATCAAGCAATTTCTGCATCATTATTTTCTTTATATCAGCCAAAATGTTTTATGGAAAATGTATTTTGTTTCATTAAAAGCTATCAAAGAATATAATTCATATAAAAAGAAAGTTCATTATATTATTAATTTATATTCAACCTTTTATTCTTCAATTTAATTTTGTCCAGAACCGTTTTTGGTGTTTACTGTTATGATGGCTAAAGAATGACCATGAATGAAAGGTTTGTGAAAGTCATTGAACTGTGCATTTATCTGATGTGAGAACAAAAGCTTAAGTTCACAAAAGCTGACAAGAGACTTCTAATCAGAGACTAATTTGCTGCTTGGTTTCAAAATAGGCAAATATTTGGCAGCCTCAGTAAACACCAATAACATGAGAGGAAGGATTGAGAGAAATGACTAAGTTACTGACCACATCAAACAAAGGTCACAGGTTGTGTCAAACTTGACTCAGAAACCCTGGTGGTCAGATGGAAAATATGATAGATGTTACAACACATTGGAGATACACACATTTAAAAGCAAGGAAGTGGATGATCTGAGGGGAAAATCTTTTGTTAAGTGTTTGAAAATTGGACTTGTGTTTCATTGAAGATTATACTGAACGAATGGATGGCTTCCAGAAATGCATAAAGTTATGACTGGTTTTATTTAGCAACAAGGAGAAAATTTCATTAGAAACAAAGAAAAAACTACTGTAAAGAGTACAATATCAGTCCTCCTATAATGCTGGATAATTTCTTCACAAATGAAAAGGAGACTTGTGGTAACAGATGTGGTTCTACAAATGGATGCTGAGAATACTATGGATGAAGCATGTGAGTAATGAGGAAGTTTTTAGGAAAATGGAAACAAAAAGGACATATACTTACAATTAGAAAGTTAAAATTTCTGGAACACATAATTAAGAAAGAAGGTTTGGAGAATTTGATGCTCACGAGATATACTGAAGTCAAGAGGGACAGTATGAAACAGTAACCTACCTAACAAGTATCTGTCTATATTTCTGTGATGAGAAATTGTAATTATTTACATTATTTACATTGTTTGGACTGCTATCCTCATCTTTTCAACCATTGTACACTCTGGCCTTCTTCAGGTGACTGGAATTTTGAACTGAACCCTTTATTACGTCCACTGGATTTTACTAGATTGTTCTAGTTCCATGTGCCATGCCTCTTCCAGATGTCTCAGTTATCTCCCTATAACTCAACTCTCCAAGTTATTTTTTTTTCTGTTATCCAGGTATTGAATTCACAACTCTTTGGGTCAAGTCACTGAATCCAACCAATGCTTTTATCCACTGGGCCATGTGTCCTTGAAGCCCTAAACAAGTTTGTGTAAATAGATAGCATTATAAGGACTAGGACAGTCAGTAAGGAAACAAACTTAACTTATAGTTTGCAAAGGATAGAAAGTTGTGGAGAGTTATAATTTCCCACATCTTGAAAGGACATGACACATAGAGAAAGATGTTTACTTACTTTCAATATATACATATATTTAAACATATCTTCCTTCAAAAGTGTTCTTTTTTGTCTATATTATTGTTACATTATATATATATTGTTACATTGTATGATTATATTTTTCTACATCACCAATGAGTTCACTATATAGAAATGTGAAATTTGTAACAGACTCTTCTGATGTAGGAAAGTATGACCCTTACATACATATTTGCATATACTATGATAGATTTTATTAATCAAATTGATGTTTGAATGTTTGCAGATATACAATCAAGTTCCTCTCTCAATCTTTCATCAACTGGATAAATCACTCCATGTGTTTCGATTCTTGTTTCTGTCACTATACACAAAAACTAGGAAAGGCCCATTGTACATTCACATGGGAATGGATGGCAAAAATAATGTCATGGGAGAAATGAAAACAAATCTTGGTTTTAATATTTTTCAGTTCTTTATTCATGGATTCACCTAGCATGGTTTCAGTGTATGTATGTGACCCTTGGGTTATCTTTGCTGCTACTTCTTTCTTTTCTCACAAACTAATGGACCAAAATGAAAAACTTTGACTTTTTCCTACTACCCCTTTACCCATCTCTACGTCATGATGCATGCTTCACAACTGACTAGTCACTGACTCTGTTTATATAAGTCTGTGACTGGAATTCCCTAACTTCCAGCAAAGTGGCACTTGATCATCAAAATTTTCATTTATTTAATCCACTTCCCCTCTGATTTTTATAATCTACAGTCCATATAGTCATAAAACCCAACCCTGATAACATCATTCACAGTCCACTTAATTTGTTGGTGTTCCAAACCATAGCTGGGTTGCATATTATTACACAATAAAATTAGTATTAACTAATTATGTACATATTCTCAAGTTGCATAATTGTAAAAAATCCTACCATGAAATAACTTTATTGCAAATATTTGTAATAAAAAAAGATATAAGTTGAAGTTCTTTTTCATTTATGTACTGTGTCCCTTCAGGATGTAGGAAATCATAGCTCTTCACTATTTCCTGTCCTTTGTAGCTCTTAAAAAAATATGTCTTTTTGTTATCTCACTTAAACCTTGTTCCACCACCTATTTACTTAAGTGCACTAGGTCAGTTATGTATTGTTTTTCTTTGTTGCTCTTGCCTTCAATCTGTCCTGTGAGTATCAAATTTTCCAAACTCTTTTTTCTCATTATGTGCCCTAGAAATTCCAATGTCTCTTCCTAATGTTAAATACAAGTGTTCTTTTTGTTTCCATTTTCTCTAAAACTTTGTTATTGCTCACATGTTACTACCATGGTATTCTCAATATCCTTCCGTAGACTCACAATTCTGCAGCTTCAAGTCTCTTCATCTGTGCAGAGAATTTGTTGCATTTACAGCTAAAAGAACTATTTTATTTGCTTCTAATGAAATTTTCCTGTTCGCTTAGCTTTGGGGAAAAAATGTTTCGCTATGCCAATGTGGTTTCACATTTCAGTGATGCACTCTGTTAGAACATTTCCGAGATAATTAAATTGTTGTACTTGTTTGATTTTGATATTTCTATTTTGTAATTTGCATGACTTAGGACTTTTGAAATCCGGGAGCTTAAAAATTAGGAAGACTTGTCTGCTTTTCTAAAGCATATAACAATGAATATTGGTCTCCTTTATTATTTTTGTATTTGCTTACTCAGGTATAAAAAATCTTTTTAACTTTTTAATTGTTGGATTGTGGATCAGAGTGACCATATACCAGAAAATGGGGAACTACAAACAGATGCATTTTCTCTAAAAATTCATTGGTCACATGTAACGTTCTCAGCATCCATCTATAAAACCACATTTCTGTTGTCTTTTCTTCATCTTTGAGGAGATTGTTCAGCATAACATACTGACATAAAATACTGATACTGCATAATAATTCAGTTCTATTTTCACTTTGTTTCTTACGTAATTTTCCTGTTTGCTTAGCTTTTGGAAGGCATCATTTTCTATCCCAATGCACCTTCAGATTTTAATGTCACCTCTATTAAAACACTTCCCAGATATTTAAGTTATTGTACTTGTATGATTTTGGTATCTTCAATTTGTAATTTGCATGTGGGGCTGTTCCTTTGCTAACCACCATGTGTTCTATCTTCTTGCAATTGATGTTTAACCCTTCTTCTCACTTTCATTCACTACCTTCTGTAGGAGTTCTTGTAGTTTCCTTTATATATCAACATTCTGTCATCTGCATTTAAGATTGAGGCCACCAATAATAAATCCTGGTAAGACTTCTAATTCTCTCAGAATCACCTCACTGTATAAATTGAATAAGTTTAGTGAGAAGACACATCTTGTCTTAGATCTATTTCTATTTTTGTATGTTTACTGGCTCTTTTGTTCTGCATGCAGGTGGTTTGCTGCCACTATAGGCTTTGGATTATTCTAATACTAGTGTACATATGCAGTCAAAAATAATGGCTTATTTTTTATCCACTGCAGTTATATTGATAATTGGCTTCAGTGAACAGAAGATTATTTGCTCTATAAACTCTGTTTCTCATGTCACCAGTATTCCTCCTTCTGTTGCATTGCTCTCCAGCTTCTTGCCAAAGACATTCTTCCATTGACATTCCTATATTTTCTCTTCTTGTGTTAGAGTTTTTCTGTTTCATTTTGAATCCCTTCAGCCACACTTTCTCTCAAAGTAGCTCTTCTTGAATTAGTTTCTTTCTCTGTTTTATTTTGCCTTTGTGCTGCTCTCTTTCTCACACAGGTCTGCTCTCCTCCTATTACCCTCTTCTTCTGTCTCATTAGTTCACCTTTGAGCATTGCATCCCCGGCTTTTGCTATTACTACTTCATGGTGTTCCTGTAATGCCTGTGAATATTTTTGCCTATCAGACTCCTGTAATGCCTATATCAGAACCTGAGATAGGCATAATTGGTGCCTTAATTTTTGCTCTCATTTTAAACTCCTCCTTCCTTCAAGGGAATTTTCCATTTTATGATGTTCACTGGATAAAATTTTCTTTAATGCTCAAAACAATGTAAAACATAAGAATTATTTAATTCTAAATTTGTAGAACAAGTTTGCATTGAATCTTGGATAGCAATGTAAAACTAAAGCATATTTAAATAATATGAGAACTTGAAATTACATCTCTAATATTAATACAAAATTTATCTCTTATAGTTATTCAATTATATGTTTAGAGCAGTGGTTCCCAACCAATTTTGGGCCATGCTCCACTTTGGTATTTCTAAAATTCTGGTGCCCCCCCCCTGTAATATTTAATTCTTATATATTCAAAATTTTACTGCAATTCACATGAAAGAAGCTTAAAAAGGTCATTAACTTGGTCTTTAAACAAGCCTCCAAAGACCATAGCATCCATGAAAGAGAAAAGTTAAAAAAAACAAAAAGACAGTTAAATATATATAGTTTCAAAACATATAATAGAGAATTGAAAGGCAGAAATATAATATATTTGAATGAAAGTTTATTCTGTAATTTGAGCTCACTAGAAAACAATTCAATGTTAAGAACTCATTCTCAAATTGCCCCCTTATTCTGTTGGTATAGAAACCTCTACAAAAATATTACCATACCCCACCAGTGGGGCATGTGTCTCATGTTAGGAATCATTGGTATAGAGGGTAAAAGTGTGTTAAATCTGGGATACCATAATTCGCATATTCTAATAAAATATATAGGTATTGATGCATTTTCTGTGGCAATGTTAATAAAAACCCTGTGATATAGTTTGAAAGTAATTGTTACTTGTTAATAAATGCTTATCATTACAGCTTGTACTTCAGTTTGTCGTATTAGGCTCTCAAATGGGACAATATATATATATATATATATATATATATATATATGATGGACTCTCCCGTCGAACTCGACGTATGAGGGCCAGACAGATCAGTTCCCAGAAACTGAAAGCCCAACACCCACACAGGATTTGATTATAGTGGTGAAGGCTTTGTGCAGGGCCATCCACACTTTTTGGAGGGATGAATACAGGGACCTGGTGCAACGAATGCCACAAGGTCCCCAAACGACCCTCCACAAGTTTTGAATTCAGAGTTGTCCTTCTCCTAGACCAGTTGCCATCCAAGGCTATAGAACCCAGTCTATCCTGCTATTTACCCATGGTTGGAGGGAGAAGCAGAGGATTCACACCTTTCCCAAGGGTGTTAGCACGTAAGTGAAGGTAATGGATTCGACTGGAATTCGAACTCGGCTCTCCGATTCCTCAATCCAAGCCGTTATCCATTACTCCACGGTATATATATAAAGATAAAGATATATATATATATATATATAGATAGATAGATAGATAGATACACAATGATAATTATATGTTTTTTTTTGGAGATTGATGACGAAATTCTATCAAGATAATATTGTTACCTCCCTTTATGAAGAAAACACATTTATCTCCCTTTATTAAATGGGACAGGAAATATAAATACACATTGATAATTATTATATGGTTTGATCCTTCCCAAATATGTCAAGGTTACCTAACATTTGCAACAGTTTTATGTGATATACTTTATCAAATGCTTTTACATAATGTATAAAAACAGGTATACACCTTGTTTTATAAAATAAAAATAGTTTTAATCTCATTCATGTCTTATAGCATCAACAAAAACTGAATGAAATGACCATTGTGCTTTATTTTAATTATTTTTAATTTAACATATTTGAGCTTATTAGATTACAGTCCCCAATTAATAAAATCACGGTGAGATTTTGGAATTATCACCCCCTGACAATTTACAAGTGGTGCCAGATTAAGAAATCTCAATCTCTTTCTTGGTGACTTTTCATAGCGTAAAGATATATTTTTTTCACTCCTGCAAAATGTGAGTAATCAACTCAGACACTTAAAGTTACTTTGAACTTTTCACTTTTCATTTATCATCTTTTCTTTATAAAATGTCCCAACAATATATTTATTAATATTTCTTTGTTCAAATTCTATGTCTTATTATTCCTTTGAATTTATACAAGTTCACCAAAAATTGTTAGTGGGTCAAATGTACTAAGAGCTTAGAACTTCTCATGAAAAGAATATAAACCCACTACAAGCTTAAGATTCCTACTTATAAAAACACAAACACACCCTTGATTATAATAGATGCATATAATCTGAATAAATACAATTTCCAGAATTTCATTTGGTTGGTCATCTTTTATACTAACAACTTAATGCGTTCTGGTTTCTGTTATCCTTACATGTTGCATACTTGTTAGCACTATTTGATGATGTACTGAATGCATTTTATCAAAGACATTATATTCTTAAAATTTGAAATAGTTAAATTATAAACAGAGTCAGATACAAAATGACTATGGTTTCATTTTATTATTTCAACAAAAAGAAAAATGAAAGAAAAACTTAGAGAAATTTGAGTAGTGAACGATGTCAGATATTTAGATAATGATTGATGGGGCTTGGTTTTTTTTTCTTTCTAAATCACTGTCAATATAATAAAACTAGTAAAATAATCAAGTTGTATCAACTTATTCCTGTTGCAGAAATATTAACAAAAAAATTTGTAATTAAGAATTTTGAGAGAAACATCTAAAGTTTTAAGCCAATTCTATTTTATTATTTTTTCCTGGTTGATATTAGCAGTTCAAATTTGTCAACTGAACAAGTTTACAATTGTTCAACAAATAAGACTTTGTACAATCAGCTTTTTAGGCATCTGAAACTTTTACTTATTTAGGAAAATAAACTTTACATTTATATAATGACCTTTTGAATTTAAAGATATCTACTTATAAAAACAATGTAAAAATGAACACAATACAAAATGTATAAGTAAGAGACTTGTACAAACACAGATTTTTTTTCATCACTGGATCTGTGGCTAATCCAAGTTAAAAAATGTTGATTTTATATTTTGATCATTTGTAAATATCTATTCCCTTGATTTCCAAAAAAATAAGGTATATTTTTTTTATAAATTTCATATATATATATATATACTAGTCTTCGTTTGGAAACGCGCGTTTCTCAGCATATTCCCTCACATCTTTGTAATCACGAACACAGGAATAGAGTTTCTCAGTCGGTCCAAGAGTCAGCTATTGGCCAACATTTGATGGACAACCAGGACTGTGCCTCTGCTTATCAGGACACTTTGTTTTCTGTCCTGCATAGCGTCCAAACCGAATTCCATTTACGTGTTTTGGAAGCTGTATATTTAAAATTACATTGCCCTAATTTATGCAGGCAGAAAGACCATTTTATAAGATCTTTAAAACTCTTGGAAGGATTGTGAGTTAAAATCTTTTTCTCTTTTATTAACTCTTTCTGAGCTGAGATTTACACCCCCTCTCGTTTTAATTACATTTTCACTAAATTTAATTTTAAACGAGCTTTTCTTACATTTTAGTAAATTTTTCAATATATGTGCCCCCTTCATTCTAATAAATAATGTGCCAATGTGTTACCTATGAATAAGTGTTGGCCGAAAGATATCTCAGGTGTTCATGTCTATATATAAAAAAAAAGGTTTGATTATTAAAATGGCGTCCCTGTTATTTAAATCTATTTTGAGGTTCTGTGGGTACAAGTCTTTATTCATATATATATATATATATATATATATATATATATATATATATATATATATATATACACACATATATTTGGCCTGAAATGCTGTTAACCATTCAGCCACAGAGGACTTCCATTTTAGCAAAGTTCAAATTAATGCTTATAAACACACATATTTGATGACCTTTATATGTTATTTTTATGGATACAACTTATTTGAGTAAATTCTTTGTTTTTAATTAAACACTATTAATTACATTTAATGGTCTGAATATTTGAGAAATTTAATTAAAAACAGACCATTTACTCAAATAAGTTGTATACATAAAAATCATGTATAAACAGAAACTATATTAAACTATTTGTCAGATTTAATCTATTACATATAATATATTGTCATTGTTTATGTTAAGTTACGTTTCAAGGCAGAAATGAATTGTCAAGAAAAGTCATTGAATATGTGCGCATATATATGAGGGTAATTCAATAAATAAGGTGAATTTTTCGGTATAAGGACTTCTAATAGAGATAGAAGCTTACTCTTTTTTATTTTTTTTTGTTTTACTTCTTTTTCACATCGATTTAATTTCTTTTGCAGATTAAAAAAAACTTTGAGAGTTTTGGCGATTAACAAAGATGGCCAACCAAGAAGCATGCTTCAGGATTGAACAGCGGTCAGTTATCAAGTTTTTGGTTGCTGAAGGGTGCAAACCAGTTGAAATTCATAGGAGAATGTCAACTGTGTATGGTGCCACACGTTTCAGCCAAAAAAATGTCTACAAGTGGGTTAAATTGTTTAAAGAAGGACGGAGCAGTGTTGAGGATGAAGACAGGCATGGGAGGCCTACAGAAGTGAGGTCTCCTGAGGTGATCGAATCAGTCAATGACCTCATTCAGTCTGACAGAAGCGTGACAGTGGATGACATTGCAAGGACTTTGAGCTTATCTGTTGGGACAAATGCAGGGGTCATCAGTCAGAAGGAGTCATCTTGCATCATGACAACGCAAGGCCTCACACAGCAGCCCAAACGGTGCAGACCATCAATGAGCTGGGCTGGGAACTGCTCCCTCAGCTCAGACCTTGCCCCTTCTGATTTTCCCCTGTTTGGTCCCTTGAAAGCGTTCACGAGAGGCACGAAGTTTAAAAGTGACGATGAAGTCAAAAGTGTTGTGAGTGACTGGCTGAGACATCAGTTCAAAGATTTTTACACTGAGGGAATACGGAAGCTTGTGCACAGATGGGAAAAGTGTGTGACAGTGCTGGGAGACTATGTTGAAAAAAAAAAGTAAGCTTCTATCTGTATTAGAAGTCCTTATACCGAAAAATTCACCTTATTTATTGAATGACCCTCGTATAAGCAAAGATACCTGAAGTAAAAAATATGTAATATTTATCATTAGAAAACAGCAATAAAAATGCTTTTAGAATTTCCAATTTAAACCTGACATAATTCAGTTACTTTTTTTTTATAAACAGTGGTGAAGTTAATAAATAAATGAGTGAATTGTAGAATATGCTTTATGTTATGTTTTCCCTTGGCAAAATGCCAGTTTGGAAAAGGTACATCTACACAGGTGGAATTTCTAAGTTATCTGCATGGAACACACACACACACACACAATTATTTAGGCCACCCAAAGAGAAGAGAGAAGCCATCTTGAAGTGAAGGTGACCAGAGTGAAAAAGGTAAATCCAGTAGAAGTTAAACATGCTTTACATTATTAATAAATTATTTTATTTATCACAAAAACATAAATACAAAAAATGCTTAACTTAAAAAAAAACTTTAAACACATTTCTATTTATTTACATGCATGAATCCAACATCGTTCAATTATTTTTTAAATAAACAGTGGCAAAATATTAAATTGAAAATGAGACGGTTAAAAGAATACACTAGCATTCATTTCTTTAATAAAGGGCTTATTTGTTTTAAAATTACAAATATTTTTTCATATTTTACAAAAAACAAATTTCCACTTTTTAATGACTAAACAATATTAAGTGTAAATAATCTTTTAGAAAATGAAAAATTATTGAATTAAAATGAAAAATAATTTAATTTACAAAGATCTTCACTTCTATAAAAAATACAAAAACAAATTATCAAAACCATCCTTGGAACATGCTGAACCAGAATATATCTTGTTTTAAAGAATCTAAATATTGCAGTTTGGAAGTTTAAGCCTGACACACAAAAGATGTAGAACAAATTTCATGATGCTTTCTTTATATATTTATTTAAATAGTAACAAAAAAATAGATGGGAATGAATATTGTTATACTAAATTAAATGATATGGTTATTAATAATATTGTTTATCATGAATTTACAGATTACTGGTGTGATTTTTATATAAAACAGATAATACTGGGTAGTTCTGCTAGTATTCAACATGAAACAAACCACATTCATTAGATTTGACTTTAATCCAATCAATGTTTAATGAGTAATATGTAGATTATATGGATCAAATTGTAAAGACAGAACTTTGGAAGATTTATTTAACTTTTTGCTAAGTGAAAATCTTGTCTTGGATCACACAGCATTTATATTATAAGTGCTAAAGTTCATTATTTAGGGAGGTGGTAATTTCACCACGTTCTTTCTGGTATAGTTTCTGTTGATTCCAATCTATCTGGAAATGACTGAAAAACACTTGCCCTCCCATTTTATAGGTAGAAACATACAAATGCATGCTGGGATTTTTTCTTAGCCAATAAAATAAGCTGGTTCTCAGTTTCATCTGACTCAATTCCAATCTGTATTGTCTTGAAGTCAGAATGTTACATTCACTTGTCCAAATTTGCTTTTGTGTGTCAACCCCAATTCTTAGTTTGTGAACTTTTTGCCATATTACTATTAATTTGTCTTGCATATATTGTTTGCTTGCATTATATTATTTTTGCCTGTACTTTTCTTTTCGTTGTTTTTTGTTATTAAAAACTTTGTCAATTCTGTTCATTGGACAATTCTGCTACTTATTTTGCATTTGACAAAAGCTACGCATTCCACAACTTTATTCAGTCACAAATTTGTGGGGATTGGGGATATCCCCATAGATGGTTGCCATGTTTTAAGTTGCAAATTGGATCTGTATGATTTTTTGTCCACACAGAGTTATCTCCCCATATGTTACCCCAAAATAAATTTGATGAAATTGATACAGTCACCCATCAGCTTCAAACACTGTGTAAGGCTTAATGACTATTTGAATTTAAGTGCTTCTGAGATCCAGAAATGCTGCAAATAAAGTATTGGAAAATCTTATTAATTATTTAATAATCTATCGTAATGTATATACATCTAACATCTTTTTTTGTCACTTTCAGAGATTTATTCTGTACAATTATCTCTTCTCTTAATGTTATTTCTAATTTTATAAATTGCTTATCATCAGGGGAATGCCTTCTTAATTTAATAGCCACTGGCTTGCAATCAGCCATTAAATTATTAAAACAGATGGGCATTGGATACTAATGGAAAGCAAGCCATAAAGGCTTTAAGCCTGTTTAAGACCCCCAGAGGGAATTTTCATACTGGAATGTTTAAGGAAATTGTACCCAAATGACATCGCAGCATAGGTTTTACATTATTAGATTTTATTAGGTATAGTTTGTTTCTGTATAGATTTATTTAAGCTGTTTTCAACAGTCTGTGAATATAGTGAGACATTTGCCATAGCCATTCAGCTGTAACAAGGGGTAATTCTCCATGTGTTAGATTTTGAAATCAATATAATTCTTTACCCATATCAACTAAAGCATTTATGAGAACTTCATTAATTTTTGGTTTCTGTATAGCTTTAGTTAAAGTTTGGAAATGTAGTTGATACAGTGTCTACTGTTAGAGATGCCATCAGAGAAGTAGCCAGACACTTCTTTAAAATGGTAATTTTCGTGGATTAGGAAATTTTAGCAAAATATTCCACTTTCTCAAATTTATAGCACCTCATACTTTGGATCAGCATATGAGAATGAAACTTGTGCATGAGGAAGTTTGTTTTTTTTTCTTTGATTTTTTGTTCTTCAGATTTGTTGGGGAGTCACTAGTATAAGGAAGTACAAAAATAGAATCAATGGAGCTAAGATCACAAGACTGGAGGTTTTGAGAAACCCCCTCTTAATTGGTGTTGTTCCCAGGTCCACCCTGACTTGGGGTGGTACTACATGTTAGGGTCCTAGCTATGGGTAAATAGTAAGTCCCTCCAAACAAAAACACTTTGAAATTATAAAAATACTTAAATAATAGTAAAAATACCAGTAATACATTTTTATATAAAAAAGACCAACAATACATGCCCAGCAATAAATAGTAGTTGAAGGTATATAATTGCAGTCAAAATATATTTAGTTGAAGCCATAAAACTGTGTTCAAATTAGTTTTTTTTTGCATAGAAGTTGATATGCTACTAAACAAAATCAACAAAACAATCAACAAACTCTTTCATGGCATTAATTTAAATAATACCCTACAATTTCTTAAATCAAACTGCATTCTAAAATATAGCTTAAAAAACAACATAAAACACATATCACCACCTTTACTAATCATGTCCATACAAGCAGGTATATGCACAAAATCTGAGTATCATCTACCATGTATTCAATCGTGAAAGCAGAATAACATATATCCTGTTTTTATTACTTGAAAGCTCCCAAGAAAATTAAATTTTGGTATTAAATGACCCATAAGGAGTCAATATGACATTAAACAAATCAACTAACAATGGAGTTAAACTGAAGTTAAGAGGAGGATTATCATTGAGCAACCTTGATTATGCACATTTGTTCATAAGCTGTCTTCAAATTGAGGATTTTAATTTCATTTGCCTTACCTGTATATTTTGTATACTATTTATAAAGATATCCAATATGAGATTGTCTCATACCACCTAAGCAGTCATAGCACAGAAATTTTAGTCCTTAATGTTTTTAGTTAACGTTCCACTGTCTCACCATTTTTGTTGTCTCCTCATAGTGAGCAGATATCTATAGAACACTTTTTAGGTTTTATGTAAGAGGCCTGAAGTAAATGTAAGGCCTCTTTGGTGAAGGAACATTCAGCAAAAATTTCATAAACAGAATGAGAAACGGAATTAGTCAATAGGCTGAACCTGTTGAATTGTCTATTCAGATTTTCTATGTGCCATGTACCATCAGGATGTGAACAATCATGGCTCTTCACAATTTCCTGTCCTTTGTAGCTCTTAGTAGTAAAGTTTATCATTTTGCTATCTCTCTTAATCTGTGTTCTGAGCGTGTCCATAAAATTTATAAATGCCTGTAGTTGGTTGGTTGTTTAGCAGCATATCAATAGCTCTATGGGTCATTTAATGCTGAAATCTAAATATTTTGTTTTATTGTATTTTATTTGAGATAATAATGTTTTTTAATGATGCAAGTCTTACTAAGTAACCCATAGCTAGGGGAGAAGAGGTGGATTCATACCTTTCCCAAGGGTATTTGCATGCAAATGAATATAACAATCCCAATTGGAATTAGAACTTGGCTCTTCAATTAACAATTCTGAGCCATTATCCATAATACCACCTGCACATCCAAGCTTACAGCACCTAGTATTTGCAAATGGTCACCCATCTAAACACTGACCAGGCTCAACATTGCTTAACGTTGGTGATTGTAGAGGAACTGGTGTTTCAATGTGATGTGGCTCTAAGCATCAGTAGTCAGTGTTTTTAAATGAAATGTTCAATGGCAAATGTCTCACCTTGGATAAGAATAGCATTTATTTCATAATAAATGGTTAAATTTATTATTTCTGGTCATGATAATTTCTCTTCAACTACATTAAGAAAGACAATTATTCCTCTAAAGTATTTAGTAGAAAATAGCTAGAAAAATAAGTTTCCATGACTATTTGAAAACTGACAAACTGACAAAATTATTTAGTTATAGATGAATATTGTATATTGTGGCAACACTGATCAAAGTGAGGCTGATTTCTTAGATTTTAAAGACGATTTTTATTCAATATTGTGTCCACAGTATTCACAATAATAATATTAGTAATTTTCATGTTGATTGACTGGAATGACAGCAAAAATATCCCTCTCTCAGAATTTATTGACAAAACAAACATGCATGCTGGGATTTCTTCCTAGCCAATTGTAGTGATTGGGGAAGCCTTCTTTTGGGAATCTGTTCCACAAATTCTGAAAAAGAAGCTTTCCAAGTGGAACTTGCTTTGGTCTAATCTGGCTCCTGTAAAAATAGATCATGGCAGAAAGAATCAGGAACTTTCATAACTGGAGAAACATTACTAGCTTGTTTTTGGAGCTATTGAATCTTACTAGCATATATATTTACGAATGATTGGAGAATGTTCTTAGACAGATCGGTTAAGATGGTTAACTGACTAATTTTTATTCATAAACTAGTAACTATCTATTTTTGTATAACTAAAGTGAAAAAAGAAATATAGTTTATAAAAACTCAAATGTTGATCATGATAAATCTATTGACCAATGGAAGATTGAGTTACGGCTTAATATTTTATGGCAACATGAACTGTTGGACCTCATAAACTTTTTATGAAAATGTTGACACTACACATGATACTCAAAATGTCTGCACCAAAAGATGGCGTCAATATTATTTTATAACTTTATTAACCAACATAACCTTTTGACCATAACATTATATATATGTACTTATGTTTATATAAACAGATCAACACTGTTCTTTTATTCAGACTCATGAACTTCATACACTTCCACTGATAATTTATTTTCTGTTTTAATACTTGGCCTATAATATTAATAAAAACTTTGTTGTGTTGATATAGATTGTTTTAAACTAAAAAACATTCTTTTTACATCAATTTCATAAAATAAAAAAATAAAAAAATCAGTATTGACTGATTCTAAGTAACCTCGAGGATTTTATGTTTTTAATTCTGACTCCAGAGGTGAAAGACAGAAAATCCCATTACAATTTTTGTTGTCATGAATTGGTGTTAGACCTTTTGTTGGAAATGATTTATTTAATTTCTGAAGTGTGTGTGGGTGTGAAGAGTTATGTTCTAAACTGTTTCTGCATCCTTGTTCCATTGTACAGGGTGCACTGGGTAAATTGTTACCATTTTATATTTTTAATATCACACATGTGCATTATTTTTTTTTTATTTTGTTGACTGTGCAGTATAGTAGGGTCATCTGTGAGAAAAAGAGAACCATGGTCCAATTCACACTGCCAGAAATTTGGAAATGCTATACTGTACTGCTTGGCATTCATGTTGGAAGCACCAATATGAACATTTCAGAGTGTTTGGGTGTAAATCTGAGGACAGTGCAGAGGATTCAGAAAGAGTTGGATAAGTCTAATAGTGATTACGAAGGTATGGCAGCTCAGAAAACTCACTCTGATCATTCTGATAAATAAAGAAGTCCTGAAATTGTTGGTGAAGGCCTCAGACTCAACAAGGAGGCCTACATCAAGTGCCTTGAGGAGGTAGTGCTGTCCTGGTTCAAGTGGGTGGCTACTGGAAGACTCTGTCTGGCAGCAGGACTCTGCACCATGCTATACAAGCAGGAGAACCCAGTCATGGCTGTCAGACCCCATCACACCTTACTAACTCCCCAGACTGTGCCACACCCTTGATTATTATATGTGGGACTCAGATGAGCAAGAGACCAACAAAACTCCTTGTAATACCAAAGATGAGCTGAAGGCAAGGATTATATCAGTATTCACCAACTTAAACAAGGAGACTGTCGAGAAGAGTTGCAGGGGATTCTAAAGTCATCTGGAGATCGTGGTTGAAGCGAATGCTGACTTTATTGAATAAATTTACTCTTTAGTATTTCAAGATATTTTTGTGTAATTCTGATGAATATATCTTAAAATGCAATGCCAGTATTATTTTCATTTTTGTATAATTTAGATGACAATTTATCCATCGGACTCTGTAGTTGGTGTAAATAATATGAAGGTGACTGTTTGAGTAAGAATGGAAACATGACATACAAAAGAGGAACAACTGAAGTCTAAAAAAAAGATAGGATTTAAATAATATTTTTGTTTATTTCTACATTGATAGGTAATCTCTATCACTCTCCCAAGTCTCCATACACTCCAACTGCCGAGTCAAGAGCCACAGCTTCAACACGCTAGGCATTACAGCTGTGGTTTTCATAGCAAATAGTTTTTTCATGGGATGGAGTTGCTAGCCAATGCCAACTGGTTTTCAATTTAGAAGTGACATTCTCCTAGACTTGTTGCCAACCAAGTCTGAAAAGCCCAGTTTGCCCTACTATTTAACCTGTAGTTTGAGAGAGAAGAAATGGATTTAGGATTCCCAAGGGTAATTGTGCAAAAGTGAATGTAACAATTGGAATTTAAACTCGGCTCATTAGATTTGTACTCCGAGCTGCTAATCATTACACCACCTATACATCCTATTGATAGGTAGTACGAGAGTGGGCTGAAAAGTTCACAGGCTGACTATGAACTTGTCAGCCCACCCTCTTATGCACTTGAGATTCTAATGGGAGAATTTAGATTTTGGATATCTGGCTAAAAGTTTTATACTTTAGTGTGAAGATTAAACATTGTTTGTTGCATTGATTATTTTGCAAATCAGTTGGTAAGTTCATTTTAGTTGTTGGTTGATTGATGAACATTCATAAATTGTGTATTGATGAATATTTAAATGGATGTGTTATAAAGTGAAGTTGTAAAATAGTAAAGTAGATGTGTGAGTGGCAAAATGACATCTTGTTAATCTCGTGGAAAGTTGAGCTCAAAATTGATTAGGTCAGTTGGAGTTGTCATAATTATGTGTTGGTATAGGTTCCAAAACTAGGTTTTCTAACTGGTCTCAGCAATCTCTCTGATTAGTTAGAAAGGGGATAATTGCTAAAGTGCTGATAGGTGCTGTTTCAATCCCATGATGATGATAATAATAATAATAAGATTAGTTTTGCCATTTCACTTCTGACCTTCAAGTGTGCAGATGTTCAATGCAGAAACAAACTGTTTTGTATAGCCTTTCCTCAACCAGAATGAGTTTCTGGTATGAATTCTCTGTAAAGCTGTTCATATTTCAATAAAGAGAAGTAAAAACTGTTTTCTCAGTTTTATATTATAATAATATTTATATAATTTTAAATACTTTCTATCATTGATATTGTATTTTGTTACTCTCATTTCTTATTTTGTACATTTTTAATGTGAACTTTTCTGTAATTTTAATATAATTTTTTTTTTCTGACTTACTGGCAATGTTGTTGATGGTTTTATTAACAAAGTGAAACAGTTAATAAACACTATAGAAATAGCAATGACTGTTGATTTTAGTTTAATTCGAGCACTGTGTTTTAAATATTAAATGAAGACTGTACATTTGTAATATGTCTAGGATAAATATTTAATTCATGTACTGATTAAATAAAGAGAAATTTAAAAATTATATTATTATATTATTTAAAAATATAAGAATGTACAATTAAGCAAATCAATGTTTTACCAATAAAAAAGTTAATGACTAACTGATGTTGTTAAAATGTTAAAAATATACTAAATTATGATGAATACTGCTAGGTAACCTTGACATATGTGGGAAGGATATTAGAATAATCCAGAACCTATTCTGGCAACAAACTGCCTGCATATGGATAGGAAATGAGTTTAGTAAACATACAAAAATATAAAATGGTGTAAGACAAGGATGCATCTTCTCACCAAACTTTTTCCACCTATACAGTGAGGCCAATCTGAGAGTATTAGAAGTTCTACCAGGATTCATAATTGGCAGTCACACTCTTAACACCTTAAGATATGCAAATGACACAGTGCTGATAGCAGACACAGAAAGGAAACTACAGGAATTCCTACAGAAGGTTGAAGCAAAGAAAAGAATTGATACTGCATTTTGGAAGGTAAAACTAGAAAGGCCATATTGTAGATGAATTTAAAGCATTTAAATGAAAAAGATGGCATGGTAAAACTTTATCTTAAATTAGACACATTGTTTAAAGAAAGTCAGGAACCAGTTTGCATTTTGAACCACCGATTCATTTTTTTAAAGAAATATTGGAAACTTGAATGCCTATTTAACGTGCCTAGTAACAAAACTGAGAAACCATAATATTAAATTACTAAAATCTGTACTATCACATGTAGTCTTGAAGAAAATGAAAAGTTTGTTAGAGCCAAATTTTCAAGCTATGTAAGAATGATCATGAGAAAGTATCACAATATCACTTTTACTGATAATATAGTTTAAACATTTTAGTTTAAGAATGGCAGACTTCATTAAAAAAAGTGAAAGCTCTGAAGAACTAGAAGTGCCAGATGAAGTGTTTTTGAGTCATTGGTCAAACATGTGACCTTTTCAGTGCTCCAATAGAAGGGGTAAAAATTTAAAGAGAACAATGATAAACATCTTTGTACTTCTACTGGAAGCTGATTCAACCCTTCTGGGCCTGATGGTAGATTTTTTTACTATGTTTTTCATTGGATCAGAAAGTGTCAATGATAGCCAATGAGAAAATGTAACATATATTTTGCTAATCAGTCAAAAACCATAATAGATAATGCTTCCTTTTTGGGTAAAACTCTGGAATTTAGTTTTAAACATGGGCAACAGTAACTGTTTGTAGAAAAGACACAAGTATATTTTCTGGAAATGTTGCCAGATATTATTAGGAAAAACATCAAAGTAAAAGAAGGTAAAAGCAATTATAAATTTGGAAATAAAGTTTTCTATCACTCAGGTTACACTTTGAGTGGACAGTGTTAGTAATGTTGTTCAGATAAATATCTTTCTTTCCCTTGGAAAAGCTTCTATGAAGAAAGCAAAATAAAGAATGAAGCTCAAAATGTACTATTAGAAAAAGTCAGTAGCTTTTACCAAAGAATGATAAAGTAAATCACTTTTTTGGAAGAAATTGCCAGTAATAGTACTCAAGAGAAAATAAAGATTGCCACTAAATTCCAAAGACAGGCCACTCAAGTCGAAAGAACTATGTGACCTGGTTAAATATGCAAGTGTAAGAAACAGAATTCAGAAAAATATCTGAGGACATTGCAGCTTTCTGTGAAATATGCACGAGACACAAAAAGGTTGAATCCAGACCTATTTTGGTTTTTTCCTGGATACATACTTTAAAGAAATTCTGACTATGGATATCAAGATGGGCCTTGGAGTCAAAATTCTCTGTTTAGTGAACCATGGTACAAGGTAAAAAGTGGCTGTGAAACTAAGTTGTGAAATTATTATTGCATTCTTCAGGCATAAGTTGAAACACCATTATCAGCACTTACCAACAACAGATAAGAATTCAATATTTTCATGACTTTGCACAAAACCTGAATGGGGTTATTCAGACAACAGTAGCCCAAGGCTCATGGAGTAATGGCCTTATTTAAAGACACAATACTTGAAGAAATTGTGAAGAAAAATCAGAAAATATGAATTCTAGCTTCAATATAACTTAGCATTGGCTGTGAGTGCTAAGAAAACCTTTCATAATGTCAATGGATATAACCCCAGCTGGTTTTTGGAAGAAACACCAATGTTCCTGCAGTTCTAAATGATCATCATCCTGCACTGGGGGGCAGAACAAAATTGTGGCCAATAATCTCAATGTAATGCATTTAGTGAAAACATTCTTCATATTAAAAATCTGTGACATGTTATTTGTCACAAGGTAAGACAAAATCTATCACAGCTTTATAATATAGGAGGTATGGTATTACATTTCTCTTGAAATGAGCATGATCGGTGAAGTTGTCCCAACACAGGAATTGGCAAAAATATAAACAAGGACTCAATTGAGATACATTTGTAAGAGTGCATTGTTTCTTCCTGTTGATGCATCCTGGAAGACATACACTAAATTATGGCACTGATCCTGTATCCAGTGAGCATAATGTTTCTTCTATCGTATCAGCTCATATAAATACTGAACAAACAAGTGGTTAAAGAGTAAGCTGTGAGATTGAACCAGATGATGACGTGAAACACTTAAAGTTCTCACAAAAGTGGTTGAACTTTTTAAGCCAGGACAAATAATAACTTGTAAGCTCTCTAATACAAAAAAGATATATAATTTTTATATATTTTATTTAAAAAAATATTAAATTTAAAACTTTAAAATTTCAGTGTTCCCTCTCTTTCATGCATATGTATAATCACATCAACTTAAACATCACTCTAGTCCAGTGGTTGGCAACATTTTGGAGAGAGCAGGCCAGACTGCTTTGCAGTGTCTAAGTGACCATGATATCAAATATTCTATAATAAATTGTCTCAACCTTAGACCACTCCATCCAGAAGGCTGCCTTGGTCTGGGGGTTTAAAAAACCCAATGAAGTTAATGTTATATTATTTAAACAAGGTTCCTTTTTACTGCAGGAATGACAGGATAACAACTAACAATATCAACAAAAAATGCAAATTCCTTACTAGAAATGAAATACAGTTAAAAATGGCAAATTATTTAATGAAACACTTATTTTTGCTTATTGTTCAATTTGCTGATGACACAACCAAACACCATCTAAGTGGTCATCACCAATCTTGTTCTTAAACAACTTTTAGTATGTTCTTCCAAATAAAGATACCATCTTTTTCGCCCTATTCAATAGGCTTTTACACTTTCCACCTGGGAAAATCATATTTCTTGTAGAAGCAGTGGATTCAGAATTAAATTTTGATTTAAAAAATTTGTTGCATTGGAAGTCAATTAACTCCAACTGCTGTTTTTCTGTCATTTGCTCCACAAATGAATTAGATAATTAGTGTCCAGATTTAAAGGTGGTGGGCTGGACAAAAATCCTTTGCAGGCCAGATGTGGCCTGGTGGCGGCAGTTGCTGACCCCTGCTTTAGTCCATTGAAGTCCTAAAGGACAAAATGCATCACACAAAATTTTTTCGACTTTGTCATTAATTTTCCTAAACTCTCTAATGAAAGAGTGGAAGAGAACGTATCTTGTAAGCAAGCAAGCAAAGTTACAAGATGGTTTGACTGATTTGTTTTTAACAGCTTCTCAACCCTTTTTTGGATTGTAAGAATAATTTTGTGTGTGTGTGTATATTAAATTAACATTTTTTTTAGATAACAATAATTTTTCAGATATAAGTATTATTATTTAACCCATATTTGGAAGGAGAAGAGATAAATTCATACATTTCCCAAGAGTATTTGTGCAAAAGTCAATGTAACAAACTTGACTGGAATTCAAATTCAGCTGTATGATATTTAATTCCAAGCCACTATCCATTACCTGACTTGCACATCTAAAGTTACAGCAAGAAATTAATTGATGATGAATGTTGATCCCTGTTTGGTTAGATTTTGGACATGGAGTCTCAGAATTAAAAAATGATACTAAACAGATATTTGGTAGCAAAGATATAATATTTTTTTTACAGTGATGTTCACCCTATACAAGGCCCGGGAGCCACTCGAGATAAAGGGTTACAGAGTAAGAGGCACAGTTTATGCAGATATGTAGAGAAGATAATGGTTGATCCTAGACTTGAACTGGTTAAGATTGTAGTGATCAGGAAAACACCTTTTTGAGAGTCAGTTCCACAGATCAGCAGTTTGCAGGAAGAAGTGGAACTTACATCTAACAAATGGGATATGAAGGGAATGAGGGGTTTGCTAGAATGCATGTAGCATAGTGTGTCCTTGCCATGAAGGTTAGAACTGGTGGAACTAAGGAATGTATTTTGACTGAGCAATTTCTATGGAAATAGCAATAGAGCAGCAAGAGGCTTACAACATTTTTGTCTGTGAGAAAGGGGTTGTAGGCTTGAAAATAATTTGTCCCCCACAAGGATGCAGAGATGCTTTTGGACCCTGTTGAGATTGGAAAGTGAAGACTGGGCAGCTACTGCCCATATATGGCAGCAGTACTCCATTTTAGGCCTAATCTGGCTCTTGTAAAAGTAGAGGATAGTAAAAGGAGTCAGGTACTTGCTGGAGCGATACAGGGAACTAACCCTTTTCCCAGCATCTGTAGTAATGGATCTTAGGTTCCACTTGAGGTCTAGATTGTGTTTAAGACTCAATAGGTGCTCAAGGCATGGGGCTTCCCTGAGGGAGCATCCATCCATTCATTGTGATTGGTGATAGTTCAGAGTCCAATCAGTGATGATGGAATGAAACTAGTTTGGTTTTTGAGGCAGTGAATGTAACCAGCCAGTTTTTATTCCACTGATATGTTAGAGGACAGAGCAACTGCCAATGTCTGTTCATCTAGAGTTTTGGCAGTTCACCTGTAGGCTGTTGTAACATCAGTATTGATATTCACAAATGATCAAAGTATATTCTTAGGCAGGTCATTTATGTACAGTAAAAAGAGGGTTGGTCCAAGAAGCGATCTCTGGGAATGCCTGTGTTGGTTGCTAGGGCTTCTGAGGATTGACACTTAACAATTACCTTAAGAGACCTACCCATTAGAAAGAACTTTATAATAGAAAAGTCTTCCAGTGATTTCATAGCTAGAGAGCTTGTGCAGCAATCCTTTATGCTACATCTTGTCAAAGGCCTTTGAAATATCTAATGCTATAATCTTTGAGATGTATTTGTTGTCTAAAATGTCACTGATTCTGTGAGTAATGCTAGTTAAGACATCAACAGTGGATTGGGTCAATCAAAACCTGTACTGTTTGTCACTCAAGAGGTTATTCCTATTTAGGTGACTTGTTGATTATAGTCTCAAAAAGCTTGCTAATGACGATGTGGAGACTGATGGTCTATACTGAGACGGGGATGAGCACTCACTCATTTTACTTGAAAACTGGACATACACATCAGCTAAATAATTAAATAGTTAAATAATTTCACTAAAATTGGAGATAGTTCCAAGTTGATATACTTAACCACTGGGGATATTTGTAAGGATAAACATTGTAGTTAGTGAATATAAGTCATGAATTAAAGAAAAAGGAAACACAGAGTTGGATTGAAAATAAAATATTTGAATACGTAATTGATAATGGTCAGCTAAGAATAGATTCAAGAAACAGTTATTAGGGAAAAAACTAGTTGTAAAATACTTTCATGATAAAGGGAAGGTTTGATGGTTGCATGGTTGTAAGATGAAGTTAGAAATGTCCCCCAAAATTGTTACAATTATAATTCTTCTCTCCATGATGCAGTGCATTCTTCCACTTAAATTCTAGACCAGAGACTATGCATACAAACTGTTATACTCAGTGATGATGAATAAAGGTGAAATAACAGAAATATCATGGGCATTAATGGATGAATAGATAACTGATTTCATACAAATATTTTCATGGCAACTGCTCTGCTTTTTTCCCTGGTGCCCAGACTACATGAGAGTTTAAGTGTACTAATAGATTTGCATCTAGGTCCCACCCTTTTACTGTTGAATTAATTAAATATAACCACCACTTCTACTCCAATAGTTTCTTTTTCTCGCACTTCCCACCTGTGGAATTACAATCTTCAAAAATTTAAATGCAACATCAATCGCCATCTTCTATCTTCTTGAACCCTGTTCAGCTTTTATCTTTTCCTTGATTCCCCTTATACCCAATCTTTCCTCCCAACTTCACTCTCTGTGACCCCTTGAATATCAGTGGCATTCCTGACTTGCTTGGGGTGAAATGATTAAAAAAATAACAAAGATTCTTGTATACTTGTCTGAATCAAATAGATCCTGGCTGTAATAAAAATGCTTTGCATTCCTGACTTCCAAAAAGGCAAGAATTATTCAAATGAGTTATGCCTATTGAATTTGGTCATCTGCTCCTGTTACTAAGACACACAAAAGCTGAATCTTACATTATCACAGGGTAGCTTTTCTTGTGTTCCAAGTGGGTCTAGAGGCAACTGCTTGTCTTATATATATGACAATATTCCATGTAAAGTTTATCTTACCTGTTTTCATTACAAATATTTTAACTTTTTTGGTGGCATGAGCTTTTATTATGCAACTCAAGAAATTTGCTCATCATATTTTAAATAAATATAATATAGTCATTGATATTTATTTTTTAGTTTACAATACATAAACATTGCTATGAATCATTGGAAAGATATAATGTCAAAAGAGATACAAGATACTGTAAAACTATTGAGTGACAGGAATACAGCTCTGGAAATTGTGAAAAGTTGAAAAGAAATTGAAAACATTTTCATGATAAGCACAAGAAAAATGGATTTAAAATGTCAGAAAAAAGAGATTTGATAAAAATGAACAGTAATAAGGAAGAAAAGTGGATTCGCCAAGAAAATACTTGAAGAAATTGATGTTGATAATGAAAACAGAAAAGATACAAAATATAAAGAAGATTGGAAAATTACATGAAAGCAAACAAACTACAATGTTGAAGTAGCTAAACACTAAAAAGAAGAAACATGTAATTTGTGCAAAGAATTATTTTTGAGCAGTAATTTTTAATGATGAATGTAGAGCTACATTTTACTTGATAGTTGGATCTTTTACAGAAACTAGAATGGTTGCATGTTGAAATCTTCAAAGTATTTAGTATTGCTGGAGTTATTGTTAAAATTTCTTTGCTTAGATTTACAGGCTCTACTTTTTTGTTCAATTTCATAAACCAAATGATGAAATTTGAATAAGCAGATTTATTTTTAAAAATACTTTGGAAAAATCCCCACTTTGTATTTTTTACATACCCTAGTAAAACCAAATGTATTTTGTACACCCTTGCCTGTTTACACTTCTTCCCAATATCGTTCAATGTATTGCTATTTTAGAGGGTGTGATGAATGGACAGATGGACTAACAGAATTCACAAAATTTTATATATAGATAGCCAACATGATTTAGAAAACATGAGGAAGTGTTTTAGGTTTTAGTAAAATTGTAGGTCCTTTAAATGCAATGGATTATTCTAAATTCTTGGAAAAGACAGTTTTTTTATGTAGTTAACACACACACACACACACACACACACACACACACACACACACACACACACACACACACATCGCCATAAGATTTGACAAACCCTATGTCTGTGAGTTCCAGATTAGTCAAAGGACCATCCAATCATAGCCCATATCCCTGCTGCTTCAATGGAAGATGTAGGGCTCTTGGCCTCTTTTCACAACCAAAAAGTGAGAAACAACAAGCACTCATCTGTTCCTCCTTTCTGATACCACATGCCAGACTTATGAAAGCAAACCTTCATTGTTCTATTATCAGCATTTCTCAAGTGGTGCACCTGGGTGCACTAATATGCTTTGAAAGGTAGTCAGGTTTGTTCCAAGTTAACAGAAGAGTAACTTATGAACTATTTTTATATTTTAAAAAAATCTTTATTTTTAAAAAGCTAGAGACACCAAAATACATGGCTTCCATGTCTAAGTCAAATCTTTATCATTTGATATTTTAAACTGGATGCTAAATTCCTTAATTTTTAAGGAGTGGATAATCCTTTCCCTTTTGCCTTCCTCAAGTGATTCAAACCAGTCAATATTGACCTCTCTAAAACAAAATAATCTTCATAAATTCCTTTAAATGAAAACTGTACCACTAATCTAAACTAAAAATTCATATTTTCAATTTTCACGACTAATTTTTCCTTATTAAAATTTAAAGTATGCCCCAGAATTTTAGTTATTCTACAAGTGTACCCTGAAGTAAAAATGATTGAAAAACATTGTTCTATAATTAAGAAAACATTCACAAAAGGTAAAAGTTTTGTATGTTGTGTATTGTTTCTCAATACAATTAGTGTTATGTTTGGTCTATTCTCATTCTTTTCCCTATAATGTCTACTAACATAAATATTTGTTCACTTCTTGAAGGCAAAAATAGGCTAAGAGCCCTACATCTCCCAAGGAGACAGGCTGCAATTGAACAGTCATGTGACCAATCCAAAACTCTCATATGTGTATTGTTTGGTAGAACCCCAAATCTTACCATGTGTGTGTTAAAGTTTGTGTAAACTCACTACATTGAGTAGTACAGATCACAACCAAGAGGTTTTAAGCTAAATAGTATATTGATGCAAAATAATATGTTACATTTTGTAAAGCTATTGCTCATCTTACTGGAAAAGATACCAAATTAATGGAATGAGCTCCAGCCTCTCTAGATATTAATCCAGCAGAAAATGTTTGGGCCATCATTAAAAGACATGTATATGAGAATGGAAAACAATATCCAAACAAAGAAGATCTTTGAGAAACAATAAAAACTGCTACATGTCATGTTAAAGTTGAAAGGGGAGCAAAGTAAATAAAATCAATGGATTAAACACTGATGACTCTTATACAATATCAAAGAATCTATATGACACCATGATTGGTGTCAAAGGTTGACTGGTGATCTAATTCATATTTCTAAAGAAAGAAAAATATTTTTCATGTTAAAACAATGCGCTACCATAAATTTTCTCATTTGTGTCACTTATAGAGTATAGTGTGAGAGATGAAATTATAAGCTTTGGTGGGATTGGTCATTAGGTACAGTCTTAGGTCTGTTTAACTTAAGTCTTGTTTTCATTTAATAAAGGAATTGTTTGTTGAAATGAGTGACACAAAGCAAATTTTTACAGGTCAGTTTTGTTTTGATCAGAGATATAACACACTTTCAGATAGAATTGATGATGACACCTGTGATAATCAGGTCAAATACGGGTGAGATTTCAGAAAATGGAAAATGTTCCACTGAAGGTGGTTATGGGTGATACAAGGCCACCATTTCTGATTGGCCTGCTGATGAGAGAAAGGCTGGGAGAGACCTTCTTGTCTCTCCTCTGATACTTAAGACTCAGGGCCATTATTTTGATTGGACCACCAATCATATTGCATTCTTGGGGACTTCCCTTCCTCACCTCAAGGCGTATGACACAAGGCCATTGTTCAAGCATTATTAGTGGATGGCCAATATCATTGGTCAGGCATTATTATTGGCTAGCCAATCAGAGTAGTGCAATTGGAGTTTGCATCCCTAAAAAAGCAGTTGCTGAAAGAGCAGAAGTAAGATTGAACTGGACTTGCCACTAGTAGACCAACACACTCTTTGCTAGATGACTGTGGTGCCGCAATCCGCTGAAGCCCTGTTCCTGCACTGCTTTTTGAATTCCCTCAGTCAACTGCCTTCATTTAAATAATTGAATGACTCTGGACTGTTTAGCCATAACTGCAACTGCCAGTTAACCTATTCCTCCTAGCTTAAGAATTCTTTATATGGGGAATCTTCTTCAAATTCCTTTTGTCTATGTATTGTTAATCATAGTACCATAAATAAAAGTTATTATTTTTTACACTTGTGTTACAGCCAATTACAAAGTGTTAAAAGAAAAGATTAAAAAACAAACAATAGTTCATCATCTAAAAGATGCCCAGGTTTACCACACCACAGTGGAAGGATCCAGTGCAGGATTAAATACATGATTTTGGAACAATAACCAACAATGACAAATGCTATTATACAAAATAACAAGATTTAATTACAACTAGAAAATACATAAAAACATTTAGATATGAGAATGTATGGAAAGATGTGTGCTATACATTTCTGTGTGGAAAGATGCCTGCATTATTTTATGAGGGCAAAAGTTGAACCAAAACTTCAGTTTTTCTTTTGAAACAAAATATGGTTTTCTCTTTTCCCTTTTCTTTCTTATTCCCTTATGATTCTCTTTGTTCCTTTTACTTTCAAACCAGTTTGTTTGCTCAAGTGCTGTCCTTTGATCTATTCTTCTTACTTCAACATTGTGTTCATAATTCAGTCATTTAATTTCTGCAAATATTGTACATTTGTCTATGAAGATTCGAGGCTGTGTAAGTCATAGGTTTAGCTGTGCAGAATTCATGGTTCAGATCCTTTGTCCAATTAAGTATATCACATGTGCGTTTCTTAGGTGGCAGTCACATTTTGCCATTCACCTATACCTGTAATGTAAGCTGCATAATGTTAAGTTAAATTGCAGTCTTGTTGTGTGATCTTTCTTACTTGACTGTAACAAGTGAAAGAGGAACCATCTGAATAAGATTTGTCTAAGTTTAATTCTGTGTTGGAGTTTCATATGAGTTGTGGTCATCATTCCTTCTCTTCAATTCAGAAAGTCAATTCACATGAGAATTTAATATACACTCCGTTTCCTTCGAGATACATCACCCAACTGAAACTGAGTTCTGTAGATCTTTCTTACTCAATTGTTCATATCTGGTTACGTGATTTGTCACGTGTATGAGAATCTATTTTTAGCTTTAGCTTCCATCTGTTGCCATAGTCATCAGTCTGATCTAATTGTCTTTGCATTCAGTGATTGCTATTACATATCAAAAGAGAGATGAGGAGAGTTCATACATTATATTATTAGAGAGATGGGTTGCTAAGTGTAAGATTTTATGTGGTTATGGGTGGTAATTTATGTTAAGCCATAACACTTGTTAATGAGTGTTGTTGAAGTTAATGTTAATTAAGTTTGCAGGTGACACCAGTAACTTTAGTCTTTCACAAACATAGCCAGGACAGAGAGGAGTCAAGCCTGATCTTTGACAACTTCACCAATATTCCTGTGGATACTGAAACATACGGTGGGGACACAGGATTAGTGCAGAGTGGGCTCACTGGACACAGACTAATAGATAGGGACCAGAGTAAGAGTGGCATTCAGCAAAGCCTGCAGCAACAGGGCCACACTATATTAACATGTAAAATAATAAAATGTTAAATTATTCAGGTATATTATATTACTCCAATGTTTTTTTTATGGCCAATATCTCTTGGGCTTCTTTATAAATAAAAATCTGTGTTGAACTTATTTTGTTTGCATAATAAAACCTGACACCCCACCCAAATCTACTTATATCTATCTTTATTAAAAGAAGTATTGGTAAGTAGAAACTCACATGATGGTTTGTTCATATAAATATATCCTGAAAATCTGACTAACATCAATTGGTTAATACCAATTTTGCATAATAAAATCTGACATAGTGCTTTATAGAGCAGATAAATATAATTTTTCTAAAAGTAGGCAACTGAGTCCTTCAGAGATGTGTTTAATGCAAAGAGTTACCCTGTGACAGTTTTTAAATATAGAATATAAAATATAGGAACTTAAAAGCTGTAAGTGCTTCTTATCTAAAATTGGACAACTTCAGTTCACATTTTGCTTAGAAATTTTAGTATTCAAATAAAAACAGAAAGAAGAAAAAGAATTTATAATAGTGATATTTAAAATTTTTAGTATTTTCAAAAGACTAAAATGTTTTATAACCACAAAATAATAAAAACAAATATACATAACAATGGAAATATAATTTTAACTTGTCTTACAGCATACATGCTGAACAATATTAAATGCCAATGGAATTTAGTTAAATCAATAATTATTTTGGGGATTTTTGTTGAATACATTTTTATTTAAATCATTTGATACAGAAACAAAGGACTTATTCAGAATTTGAACAATTATTCATTATAAAGAATAGATTATTGCCAAAATCTAAAGTACAGAATAAGAACCAAATAAAAGAATAAGAAAAGACAAATTGAGAAACATTTTCAAAAGTACTGAGAATATTTATTTGAGTAAAGTATACAGTGGGAAAAATAAGTATTTCATCCCCTGCTGATTTCTTGAGTTTGCCACCTTACAAAAATAGGAAGAGTCTATAATTTTCAAGGTAGGTCTGTATTGAAAGTGAGAGATAGAATATAAAAATAAATTCTAGAAAATCACATTATATTAATTTTTGAACATTTATTTCTTTTATATTGAAAAAATAAATATTTCATCCCCTACCAACCAGCAATGATTCAGGCCCCACAGACCGGTTATCTGACCAGGAGGTAGGGGATGAAATACTTATTTTTTTCCACTGTATTAATATCTAGCTTATCAATTTTTAAATATAAGAAAATAAAAGATATTAAATGTTTTATATGAGCAAAGTCATTCAAAGATTACAGAAATTCTCTGCAAAATGTGGTCACATATTAGACTAGGGATAGTGTAAGTAAATCAATATTAATAATATGAAAATATTATGACAGGAATATGCAATGTCAATTGATTTTGTGAATTATCTGGTTTATATCAATATGACTTCTACAAATGATACATAACATCATTCATGAGCACTTCAACATGATGTAATGGTTAGCAAGTTTATCTTGCTAGATCAATTACAACTGAGTAGGGAGTTTAATATTTACTGGTTCCTCCATACATTCGGCCTTGTGCCACATCTAAATTATGCTTAGAAAATCATTTAGATGCTTCAACATGGTGTAATGGTTAGCAAGTTTGTCTCACTAGATCAATTACAACTGAGTAGTGAGTTTGATCTTCACTGGGTGCTCTACACTTTTTGCCTTGTGCCACATCTAAACTATTCAGAGAAAATCATTTGGGCATTTTGACATGGTGTAATGGTTAGCAAGCTTGTCTTGCTGGATCAATTACAACTGAAAAGTGGGTTGGATCCTTGCTGGGCACTTCATACTTTTGGCCTTGTGCCACATCTGAGCTACACTTAGAAAATTACCATAACACTATTCATGAGTAGCTTTTATATTATTATTTTAAATTATGATAATTTACATGATTTTAGAATCCTTTTAAAGTTTGATTTAGTTTTTATATTGATTTTTATGATTCCTCTCTAAATTTCTTTGATGAGGAGTTAGAATTACAATAAAGATGAGGACTATTGTCCTCATCTTTATTATCATATTCACAATGTTTCAACCATTGTATGCTCTGGCCTTCTTCAGGTAATATATATTGGAATTTCGAACTAAACCCTTTATTTCGTCCACCGGAGTAGATTGTTCTAGTTCCACATGCCATGCCTTTTCTGGATATTTCAGTTTTAGTTATTTCCTTTTAGTAACTCAACTCTCCAGGTTTTTGTTTACCTTTGCTGTGGCAAAATATTGAATTCATAACTCTTTGGGTCAAATCACTGGATTACTTCAACACTTTTGTTTATTTTTCAAGAAAGGTGATCTTATTAAATATTAGGGGAAAAAACACTAATTAAGTAGAAATATGAAAAATTTTGTCACAAAAATATGGTATGCACATTTTTTTTTTTTTTCATTTTTGCAAGCAATACCAGCGAATTTTATGATAATGGTGAGACTAATCATTTCCATATAGAAAATATTCAGCATTCTTTAACTAGTTGGCTGAGATTTATAAAACTTATTTGTTTTTCAGAATTTTTCAAGAAATTAGATTTCTCAACTTTACTGTTATCACTCTTTCTAGTTTCCTTCCAAATCTTTTCTTTTTGGCAGTGTTAAAAAGCAACATTTTCATTATATAATTTTCTCTTCTAGTTACATATGGTACCAATTTTTGTGGTTGTTGCTGTTGGAAGTGCCCAAGTGATGTGTTTCTTGTTATGTGATAAAGCTATTTGTGATTTTATAGAGCCAGTTTATAGGCTCTGATGAAGGACCTTTTTCCTTTTGGATCTACAGAATTCATTCACTTGATCTATTTTTAACCATTGATCTGAGAAAACAGTTTTATACAGATAATAGTTTAAACATTTCTGATTGTGCTAGAAACCATGCATGACATCCATATAAGAGTCATAGAATTTAGATGACTATTTAGAAATGTATGTTTATGTAAATTTAAAAAGAAATATCTTAGATTTAAAAAATGTTTTGCTTAATGTTTATGATGCTTGCTTCATACAAATATGTTGTTGGTTTTTAAATTTTCTCAATACTAGAATTTTTTGCAACACGCTGACATGTGTTGAAATCCTCTGCCTATTTTAAACACTCCGTACTGTGTTTATATTTACAGTGCTACTACTGTGTATAATATTTTACCAGAATAAAATATATATAAAAATTTTAAATAAAAGATATTTAATAAAAATTTAGTATTGTTTTTTTTTAATAAGTATTTGTTATTTTAATCATTGAAATTGTTTTTAAAATAGTGGGAGTATATTGTATGTTAAATAATAAAACTTTTCATTTTAAAAAACTTGATGAGAATTTATTGTACTAAGCTACACACCCTAGTAAGATCAACTGTACTTTGTGCCCCTTACCTGTTTGATTTTTCCCAAGAATTTGGTTTCGATCGGTCAATGTATGGCTATTTTAGAGGGTGTGACAGACAGACTAATGGTAGTTACAGAATTTTATATATAGATTCTTCTTAATTTCATGCCTCAGTGAATTCAGAATACAGACAAATGTTCATATAAAATGTGGACATGGTAATAAGTTTATTCTACTACAAGGTCAAAGTACTTGAGCACACAGTGAGGAACAAAGTCAGTGTATTTTCAACTAGATCTTCAAGACAAACATGAAACATCATACAAAAATAGGTAACAAATTAGGCATCTACTATGATGATAAATGAGATGTTATTTTTATAGAAATTATAGCTAGAAAAGAATTCACTTTCTTTTACATAAGAAAGGAGAGTAATCAATCAGGGCTTGACATAAAAGTAGTTAAAATGGTTTATTTATAAAGCATTCTACATTTGTAATAAGCAAATAGTGACAGAAGATCTGTTATTTTGAATCTCATCTTAATAATTTTCTGACTTTTTGTTTGTGATGACTGTTTGCTAGTAAGGTTTTCTAAGTCAGTGACAGCAGGAGTATGTCCTTTTGAACTAATGTGTATATTAAACCAACGTTTTTCAAACTTTTTTTATTGTGACCAACAGAAAGAACCACATTTTGCATTGTGACCTCTCATAGCTATGTGTAATAAATCAAAGACACTAGGTTCATTTATTTAGCATTGGCATTTTATATGTATATTTCTTATGATCCGCACATATTGGAATTAAATGTATCTATTTGTATTATCTATGTGGATGAATATAACATTATTACTTTTAGAAAAACAAATTTAAAGGAAATTCTAACACATAGGTAAAGTAAATAATATTTGAAAAAATGTCATTTAATGAGATGGATGTGCTTGTTTGTTCATAAGCAGGTGATTCCAATTGGGGACACAGGAAGACGATGCTACACGCATATCAGGTGCAGTGTTGAACCTGTTTCTGTCCTTTGTCTTAAATTGAGTTAATGTGGAAAATTCAAGTTCACTGAAGTAGTTGTAAAAGGTAATCGTAATAAAATAGCCTTTTTACTCAGTAGTGGAAATTCCCCTTTGTTCTTAACCCAAAACAAGGTACATAAACTCAATGAGAACAAACAACATACATACATACATATATATATATATATTTAAAAAAATAAAATATAATACGAGTTTACCTCAATGAAAAACTAGCGATGATTTGAGTGCTGTGCAACATTTAGAGTTGTTTATATTCTGCACTTTGCTCTCACTTGTGTATTTTTATTTATCTCATGACCTACTGAAGGATTGGGACCCACCGTTTGAAAAACCCTGTATTAAACAGTATTAAAACCAAATTTCAGATGTGTAAATATGAACATTAACCTTTTTCTAATAACATATCTCAATGAGTTTGTGTTAAAAAATTTTATAAAAAAATAATGCATTTGTTTATAAGGTTTTATAGCATTGCATGAAAAATACAAACTTTAAGTGTAACTGTATGAACAGACATTACTTTCCATCCACTCAAAATTTGGAAACATATATTGATGATCATTATATCGTCAATACATTTCTTCATTAGACACTCTCTCTCTCTTTCATTATGTCTGCTTAATAAAGAAATGTATGGACAAAGCAAAGAAGTGATCTAATTGCAATTCCAATCTCTAAGTAAATGACAGCGAAAAAATAATTTTCTTTTTAGCCAGTGTGTGTTAAATATCTGGTATCTCAGTACACTCTGAGCACCAATATCCAGGGTTCAAATCCTGCGGAGATGTAATTAGCTTAACATCTTTTGAGGCTATATAAAATAATTAGTATTGATATACTGAGGAAAGCGGTTAATTTGATCAGCAACAGAGGTAATGCCCATCCTTACGTTTGGGGAGAAACTGGTGAAAGAGTGTGCATTGCCTAGGGTTATTATAAAATATGTATAAGTGCATGCATAGACAGACAGACAGATAGAGAGAGAGAGAGAGAGAGAGAGTGGCAGATATTAATCTAAAAATGTTCATAAATCAAAATAGAAGGGATGTTCTGAAAGTAATGCCTCTTATTTATTTCCATCAAAACTACACCAGATTAATGGAAGACAATGACAACATTAGAGTATGTTTTCACCTACAAAATGCTATTTTATCATATAGTTACCACTACTGGCTTTGCATTTTCAACAAAAATGAACAAGAGCCTGTATTCCATTGGCAATATCTTTGATTTTTATGCACTTTCATGTCAGATGACATTTTACCAGATTACTGCTGAAGTGCTGTTGGCAAAAAAGAAATGGATTATTGGTGAGAAGGTTCAATTTCTACGGTCATACCATCAAAATTTATTTCTGAGATCATGAGATAATATAATAAAATAAGAGGTATTTTCTTTCAGAGACACCTTTGTATGTGTATTACACATATGTAGAATTTCTCTCTTTATATATGCATATATATATATATATATATATATATATATATATATATATATATATATATATATATATATATATATATCTATCAGTTATACCAGCAGGTATTTTGTTGTAAACCATGTAAAAAAAAAAGAGAAAATGCTCAATGTTTTGAATAAATAGTGATCTAAAATGTTATTTTTTTAAAAACAAATTTGTTGCAAATAGTCTTAATTTTATATATATATATATATATATATATATATATATATATATATATATATTTAGAAAAATAGCATGATAAATTGTGAAAAAATGTTGTGACGCATTTCATCCATTAGGATTTCACCAGACTGGGCTTTGTTGATATTGCCACATCTACACATGAAATGAGAGATGCTGGTAGTTTCAAAATTTTTGAAAGAAGTTTTTTTTTGAAAGAATATTTTTTTCAATCTAGCCAAATTCATTTATGTTATATTTAGTATTTGGTAGCGAGAGAAATGAATAACGAGGATTAGATTGAAATGTTTATTGTTGATAGAGAATACAGGAATAGCAATCTGGTGTAAGCGTAGTGACAGGAATTGAACAATTTCTTGTGTGGTGTGGCCAAGGTCACAGGATACAGCTGGTACACGTTTGGTTGATTAAGGTGATGGTGGTAGGTCATTTCGTTGGTTGGTAGACCTGTTGTGTTGAACCAAAGTGACATTGGATTGGCGTGGTTTTGGTAGGCCTGTTCTATTGAGTGGATGTTGTGGTATTGACTGTGATGGGAATGTCTTGTAAACGCACCAAGGTAGGCCAAGGTTACAGTGGGGGTTGGTAGGCTTGTTCAGTGGAATGAAGGTTGCTGGTGTCGACTGTGAAGTAAATGCCTTGTAAACAAGTCAATGTAGGCTGGAGTGATGGCAGGTGTTGGTATCAATAAAAGAGTGTAGCTGAAAGGAATCATGGTTGAGATGTTTCAAGTTGAAGCTGGATAGATGAGGTGGTTGGTCAAGCATGGAAGTGATCACAATCATTGAGAGGTGCAGTAATGTTGAGTGGTGTCGATGAAGACAGCAATGGTAGTGGCTGCAGTGCTCTGTGTGACAACTGGGACACAATTCTGAGGTCATGGCCTTTATAGCAGCAGCAGCCAGCAGCTGTGCCAGACCACAACTGCTCTCAGAGGCCTGCTTTTAAGCAAATCTGGTAGTCCCAAGGGGCATCTCTCTCTCTCTGGTAGGAACAATAGCGATTTACCACTGCTGGAGCTCACTATGTAGACCGGATGTCATGCATGGAGACTAATACATAGAAAACAACTTTTGTTGTTTTGTTTTCTGCCTTTGTGGTGTCCACATCTAGTCAGCGTGCAGAATGAATCAGAATGACATCTAATTGTGATGGCATATAACATCTGCATTCTTTTTCTCTCCATCACCTTTCTCCTTAACCCACAGAAAATATACCAAGAATATTGTAAGAGCCTGGACGCAAATTTACTGTGGCTGAACTAGTGATCAAGGCACTTTCCAGACATTTTTGTCTTAGTGGATTATTTTCCCTTTTAATCAAAGTAGCATTCCCTATGTCAAAATTGTAGCCAGTTTTGTTACAGTTATGAGATAACAATATATACATTTTTATATATCAAGAACATTGGTGGGGAAAATGTATGACAAAGTGGAAAAATATATATAACGTGTTTGTGCATTTATGTCTGTTTTTTGCACAAATAAACTCTTATGTATATATATATTATCACTGGCAAAAATTATGGAATTATAGCACTTAGAGTGGATGTTCACTGGGTTTATTTAGTTAGCAATAAATAAATTTATCACAGATAAGGTGCAAAATAGTTTTATTTAATAGCTGAAGATTCTGGTTTCATAAAATGTACATTAAACCAACTAGATTATTTAAATTAATGATATAATTTTTATTCAAAGCTATACAGAGGAAAATATTATAGGATAACCCAATATTGAACAATAAATTATGGAACTTATTGAAAAAATAATTAGAATTAATACTTAGTTGGCCCTCATTGAGCTTTTATGACAGCCTCAATCTGTTCAGGTATGGATTTTATGAATTTAAAACAATATTCTTTATCAAAGTGGTTACAAATTTCCTGAATAGTAGTTAATAGAGCTTCTTTATGCATGAAGCCTTCTAATAGGCCATTTTTAATTAATTTCAACCATAAATTTTCAATTTGATTTAAATCCAGACTGTTCACTGATCATGTCATTGATTTTTATTTGCCTTCCCTGAAGAAAAGCTTTAATCCCCTTTAATCTGTGACAAGATACATTATCATCCTGGAAAATCAACTTGATCATCATCACAACAATCTTCTTTTAATGAAATGTGAAAATTATCCAGGATTTCAATGTCAATATGCATTGATTGATTGCCATCTCCCCTAGTCAAATGACATTCGACCTCAGATCATGAATGATTTCGGAAATTGACTTGTTTTCTTCAGGCAGTCATCTCCATATGATGCCATTTAAATGGCATCAGACAAAAGTCACCGTATTATCCAATCATCCACAGGCCATGATTGCTTCTTTTTAGCCCACTTCAACCTCATTTTCTAGTTTGTGCATCAATTCTGGCTTTTGTTTGGATTTTTGGATGTAAATTCCATTTCATTAAAGTTTTGTTGCAAACACTGCCACTTGTTTTGACTTAATTGCTTTCAATTTATTTTGTTGTACGTTTTCTATTATCAAGCCATATTGCTTTGATGTCTATCATGGTCTACATGAATTTTTTTTTTTAACTATCCCATTTCTTTTATATTTGTACCAAATTTTAGATGGCAACTGGGAACAGCCAACATCTTCACCACACTGTACTATGGATTGCCTGCTTGAATGAGTTTTACAATCCTTCCTATTGCTTCAATTGATAATTCTTTTGTTGGGGCCATGTTTCCTTTCAATTAGGTATGCCCAAACTATTGTTGAGGTCTGCAATGATCTCTGAACTGTAAAACAATTTGCATATCTAAGCTTCTGCTGGTACTTATTTTAGGAATGTGAATTACAAGATCATTCTATGATTTTTCTTCAACATTGGGTTATTCCATATTTTCCTCTGCATGGCATGGAATAAAAATTATACCATTAATTTAAATAACTTAATATAGTTTAAGTTATATTTTATAAAGCAGGATGTTCAGCTATTAAATAAAAAACATTTTACATTTTATCTTTTATTAGTTTATTTACTGCTAAATTTAAAAAAATCTAAGTGAACATCATCTGTGGGTTAATTTTTTCCATAACTTTTGCTACGAGTTGTGTGTATATATATTATGCAAATGAATAACCAAGTGGAAAAAAATTCTGTGTAATGTGTTTTGTCTTCTAGAAGAACCTCATCGGCCTAAATTAATAATTGTTGATGGAATTATATTTGTTGGCTATATTAAACTGAATTAAACTGATTAGACTTCATGTCCAGACATGGCTGGAAAAAAAGAAATTTAAAATTTCAGCATTCCATCATCTTCAGCATTTCTGGTCAGTGCATAATTATAACTGGCATTTAAAATTTTATATCTCCAACACATATATAATTCAATCAACAAAAACATTACTTTAGCCTGATGAAATCCTTCCAGAGGATGAAAAACGTTACTGATATTTTACTACCTTGGCTAATTTTTCCTAACATTGTTTGGATATATAGACATTTATATATCATATTCTCACCAGACATGCCTATTCTTCCTCCCAAAAACCTCTAGATTGGTTTCATTCAACCATAAAACCTTTTGCCAGAACATTTCTAGCTTATTAATATCAGCTTTGGCATAGTTGCTTGTTTCTGCTTTTTCATAAGCAGTGGTTTTTTCTAAGCATCCTGTCATGAATACCAACATCATTCAGATTTCATCACACTGTAGACATATGCACATTGAGTTCGACATTGGCCAGGGAGCCTTGGAAAACCACAGATGTCACAGCAAGATTTGCCTGGGCTTTCCGAACAAGATGTCTACTTGCTTTCACAGTTATTTTTCATGGATGGGCACTTCTTGATTGTGATGGCACCCTCCATTTATAAATAATTTGTTGCACAGTGGAGACATGCACTCCAAATCATTTTGATAGCTTTTTGTAGCCTTCTCCATCATTATAGGCTTCAGGAAGTTCTTTTGATCTTGGCATAATTTTTTTAATTTAGTCTTTAACTGCACCCTTTTTTGCATACACAATATGTTATATTGGTTGACTGCAGTATACACAGCTTACCAAAAAAAATGAACCCGTGTCATTTTGATTTTTACATGTGCACAGAAAATTATTTGTACTGGCAAATATGTAAAACAAAAGTACAGAGTGTAAATTTAAGGGTTCACTTACTTTTTCACATCTTAATCATTAATTAATATTTTAATTCCAGCTTGATAAAAATCTTTGAAAGTGGTTGTAATTCATTCAATCAATGTTTTTCTTAATGAATATTATTTTAGAGGTTCACTTACTTCTGCACAGGACTGTAAATATATATATATATATATATATATATATATATATATATATATGATAAAATATACTTTTAAGGTATGTTATATTTATGGGTTAAAATGCTCAATATCTGCGATAGAGCATATGTAAATATAAAAGTGGACATTGAAGTCAAAACCCAGAAGCAACAGTCTATTTCATGCTAAACACAATCACCAGGCACAGACTGTCATTGCTGGGTGTTGATTTCAATGTCCACTCTTACACACACACACACACACACACACACACACACACACACACACACACACACACACACACACATATATGTTTTTATAGATAGATATACAGCTATCAGAGGTTTTAAAAGGAGATACACATATGTATAATTTTGTAAACAAACTTGATATAATATAAACAATGCTAATCTCAATTCACACTTCTTCAATTTATCATATTTCATCAGATTTAAAAGTTGATATAATTATTCAGCAAAAGAACTTACCTTGCAAATACAGCCCCACTTCCTCCAGGAAAAGTATATGGATGATGCTTTCTAAATACATGACCAACTCTGCTGCAAGGAATAATCTCCAGACTTCCATGACATAACCAAACTCGGAAAGATATTTCTAGAGAATGAAAAAAAATTTAAAAAATTACTATATACAAAGTATTGTGATTATAAATGGAATAAAATATTTTGAATATTGTTACTACTTGTAATATAAGACAGAATATGAGAATAAGAGTACATGTTTGTAATTATTGAAATGCTGAAGAATTATTGGTTTGGCCAACATTCCAATGTCTGACCAAACAGAACATTTTAAGAAAGTCTTATTTTCAGTAGGGCTTCATTAATCTCATTTTATTCAATGAACGTTAATATTGTAAGTTTTGAAAAATACAAATTAAAAAAAATTAAAAGATTGTAAACTAAGAAAAAAATAGTAAAAACATTTTAACTTTTATGTCATTGAGGATTCAAATCTTAACATTACTAGTTTTATTTTTTATCTACAAGATATACAATCTTTCCTAAGCTCTCCAAAACTCATTATTATTCTAAAAGTTAAGCAGAAACTCCGAGACCAGTTTTCACAAAAAGCAAGTACTGATTCATATGAACATATTCTTTTTTATTTTATATCATGAGTGATCATGGCTCTCCACATCTTCCTATCATTTGTAGTTCTAATCAGTGTTTGCGTCCTTAACATCCCTTCCAGTCACTGTTCTACCATCCATTTGCACAAACTTGTTAGCAAAGTCACTTGATGTTCTGCTTTCAATTTGTCTTTTGAGCATCAAATTCTCTTAACCTTCTTTAATCATTATGTCCCTAAAATTTCAACTGTTACTTTCTGATTCTAGAAGGGTCTATTTTTTTTTCATTTTGTGTTCAAAAAAATGAATGAGAAAATATTCTCTATCAGCAAATAAATGGAGGCTTTATAGTTGATGTGTCATAGGAGTGTCTATCTGAGTATACATATTCATTACTAATGAATATGTATACACTCAGATGGACATGTTAAAAAAAAATCATGTATTTTCTGTTTGTATATAAACTAATTGAACAACTAAAAATACTGAACACTCATCCCAATTGTCATTCTCTTGTGTTTAGATCTTTTAAATGTATTTATAACTTGAACAAAATGATGCTGACATAATTTAAAACCTGACTTTTTTATTTGTTCACAAATCCATCAAACTTTTATTGTTCATGGGGGAAAATACTTGTAGGACAAACAGATCTATAAGCTACATTTTCAAAACTTTCTACATCCATACAAGTATTTTACATGTTACAAATTCTGTAAAAGTGTTTGTCTAACCTCAGAAATAAATTTGCATAACAAATAAAATTAGATTCTCAAGAGTGTTTTAACAATTTTTTAAACCCTTTATTTAAATCTAATGTGTTGTTGGTCATAAAGTAAAATCAAATATAAATTTTATAATTATAAACAATACAAAAGTTTCAATAACAAATTAAATGTTGATTTGTGGAGACTGTCTTCAGTTAAAGAGATAGAGCTATTAATTTATTACAGCACAAAATTCTAAAATGAGGACAAACAGAAAGAACAATTTTTCCTGCTTAACTTTTTGTCTATTTTTTATTTATATGATTTATAGCATGTATTATGAATTGAATTTCAGCAGTCCTTTTCTCTAATTATTTGTTGTAAATGTGTAAATTAAAGGGGCTAGCGAAATTTAGTAGATCATCTGAAAACACACCTGAATTCTTGCTTCTTTTTTCTAAGTAAATTATAAATTATTTTTATGAAGTAACATGGAAATGTTTACTTCCACAGAAAAGATTTCAGATTTGATGAATTAGTTTCCTGTCTATCTTCAAGAAAGAAATATATTTTAATTACTTTATATGAAACTGCAAACTCCATAAAGCATTTGTAACAATTATAAAAATCATCAAAAATAGAATTTAGCATAAATCAATATAATTTTGATATGCCAAATTTTTGTTGAAGGAAAGTTATGATTTAACAAAAAATTGTAGAAGTATGTGATACTTGTATTATGCAAACTATTAACCTTTCAAATATCAAATTCGGCAATTTTATTTTTCAAATTTTTCAAAATATTTATTACTTATGAGACAATATGTTATACTGTATGAAACTTGGTAAAATTTTGATTTTCTGCAAAATTGAGAGATTTTTTCACATCAGTGTATTTGTACCTTTCTTTTTATGTGCCATGTTCTTTCAGGATGTAGGCGATCATGGCTCTCTACCTTCCTCTATCCCTTGCAGCTCAGCAAGCTCCTTCCCTTTGCTTCCTCCCCCAGACCATGTTCTGTAATCCACCTGCTTAAGCTCATCAGGTATGTCATATGTTGCTTTCCCTTGTCTCTGTTTCCCTCTATTTGACCCATGACTATCAGATTTTCCAGGCCCTCCTTCCTCATTATGTGTCCCAGAAACTTCAGCTGCCTCTTTCTGATGTATAAGCCTTCTCCTTGTTTGTAATCTCTCTAAGACCTCATCGTTGCTCAGTCCATGGTATCCTTAGCATCCTTCTGTAGAACCACATCTCTGCTGCCTCAAGTCTCTTCTTCACCTTTGAGAAAATCGTCCAACATTTGCTGCTGTAAAGAAGAACAGATGTCACATTGCTCAGTATTCTTTTCTTTGTTACCAAAGAAATCCCACTGTCTTGCAATACTCTGCTCATCTTTTGGAATGTGTCCATGGCCATCCCAATACGTCTATGTCACACTTACCATCCTCTGACAAGATGCTTCCCAGGTATTTAAACTTCTGCATTTGCTTGATTCTAGTGTTTCCAAACTGAAAATTGCATTTCAGGCTCTTCCTCTTATCGATGACCATGCATTGTGTCTTTTTGTAATTTATTTGTATCACATGTCCTATTAACAGCAAGAAATAAAAAGAAATGGGTTGAACATCATTTAATTTATGAGCAATATCCAGTCAAACCTAATGAAGCCTTTTCTGTTACTGATTTGATGTTTTATTACTGTTAGTGGTTCCTAAACTATGTGATGTCTTCCTGAACAGACATTTCACCAGTAAGAAAAAGATTCTTCTCTATAAGATAGTATGTATTTCAATGTTGTTATATGGCTATGAATCCCAGATATAATACCATCACCATTTGAAAACTATTGAATGTCCTGCTTACAAAGAATCCTCAGGTTACAATGATCAGATAAGGTACTCCATATTGAAATTTGGAACTCACAGTCAATGACCATCTAAGACATGCTTGCTGATCAACAGTTACTTTTGGTTGGACATAACTTCTGCCAGTTTGAAAAATGACACTCGTGTCAAGTTTTCTTTGGTGAATTGGAGTCAAGTGAAAAGGCTGTTTGGTGATTAATACATGTGATACAGGGGTTACATCAGGATCATTCTGAAAACCTGTAATATCTTTATTAATTATTCAAACTCCAAAAAACAAAATTGGTCCAGCAGGTAGAGAAACACTATTGAATATGCCATATGTCAAATCCTTCCCTTACTGCTATCCAGGGTCTTTTGATATGCCCGACTTGTGGTAAAATGTGCTGGTTTTGTATAGATTTAATCAGCCACATGAGAACCCATTCACCATTAAGGAAACCAGTTGACTTCATCTGAAAAGATAGTCTACAATGATGATGACAGTTGCAGCATACTGGTATACTATGAGATGTATCTATGCACACAAAATAAAATAAAAATAATAAAAAACAAAAATATTTTTGCAATTTTTATTTATATTCAAATTTTAGTGCATGATGTTTCTGTAGTAGAGTGTCTGGTCATGCAGAAGAAATTGCAAGGAGTAGGCTGAATAATTCAGAATTCAGTTTGCAAGTCAATGAATCTATAGACATTAGGGACAGAACACAATTACTTATATTTATTTGTGTTATTGATCAGGGCCAAACCATAAATAAGATTTTTTATGGCAAAGTAATGCCACAAAGTATAAGAGGTCAAGATGTATTTAATGTTTTAACTACCTGCTATAGAAAATGGATTTTTTCTTAGAAGTAATGTGTAGGAATATGTACTAATGTGGCTCCATCCATGATGGGTTCTATAAAAGTATTTGTAATGCTCATAAAACAAAACCCTATTATTATTATTATTGTTATTTTATTTCCTATGATTTCTGATGTGTACTCATTTCTTTCCGAGTCCTGACCAGAGACCAAAGGTCAGAAATAGCATCATGACATTTTCCACTGAGCATTTTTGGAAAAAATCAAAAACACACATATTTTATATAGGTAAAACCCTTCATAAGGTGTGAGCTGTTCTTATGAGAACAATTTTTTGTATTTCATTAAGGCATGGACTACCCAGAATCCCTTCAATGAGTTTAGTGGAATTTTTTCCAGTCAATCTGAGGGCTTCAACTACAACTGGAATTGTTGATGTTCTCATGTGCCACATTTTTGAGATTTCGATTTCAAGGTCCTTGTCATTTGATAGTTTTTTGAAGATCTTCAAAGATATATTGCAGTCTACAGGGACTGCCATATCAATAAGAAGGCACATTTTGTCCTTGTGGTCTCTAATTGCAATGTCTGGGCAATTAGCTTTGATTTTTCTGTCTGTGTGTATTGTCTCTTCTAGGTGATAATTTCAAAAACATTATCAATTAAATTAAAAATAGTATTCAATGAAACTGCTGGTTAACATATTAAAAGCTGATCAAACACAGGTGCTTAATATTCTATACACAAGTCAGGTGACTCTCAAGAGGTAAGTTGCTCTGTTATATCTTTGAAATCCAATAAGTATAATTTGTATTTTTTTGAAGAAAAAAAATATAAACACTTCTGTAAATATTATTTTGTTGAGATTAGAATATTTAACAGAGATATTTGCACAACTTAATAATATCGACACAAGTATGCAAGGCAAGGATGAAAATATTTTGATTACAACAGATAAAAAAAGATTGCATTTCAGAGAAAAATAGCAATTTGGAAAAAAAGAGAGCTAAAGATGGTATCTTCGAAACATTTTCCTTAATATACAAAACCAACATAAACAAAATAACTCCTGTTGTTTTTTTATTTTTTTTTACAAAATATCATCTGATACAAGGCTTGAGAACTACTCAAGGTAGCGGGTAATGGATGAAATGGTAAAAACGTGGAAGAGAATGCGGTAGGAAATATGGGGTAAATGAGGATGATTTTACTCCATGGAAGTAGCATAGTGTGTCTTAGAAATGAAGACATGAACTGGTGGAACTAAAGAATAGAGCTCTTCTGAACATTTGCCATGGAAATAGTGATAAAGTAGTGCCAGGCTTGCAATGTTGTGTCTGTGAGAAAGATGTAGAATGGAAAATAAGTGATCTGCCAACATACTGCAGGACTAATTTTGAATTTTATCAAGGTTAGAAAGTGACAACTGAGCATTTCCAGCCTAAATATGGCAGCAATACTCCATTTTTAGCCTAAGCTGATATCTGCATGGATCTCGTGAGTGTCAGAAAACTGGCCATTTATGAGAACTTTCATCTGAGAGAAAAGACTTGATTGCATAAACTCATAGATGCAGTAGCTGGGAGTTTTTGTAGTAACCCCATATGTCAAACCTTGAATTTGACAAATTTTGGAACAGAAATGCAAAGATGCAAATGTTTTGATTCCAACAGATAAACAAGTTGCCGTTCAGTAAAAATAGCAATTTGTTAAGAGTGAAAAAAAGTTAAAAACTCTTCAGAATATTTCTCTTAATATACAAAACTAGCATAAAGAAAATGACTATGGCAAATTTAAAACAGAAATTAAACTTTTATTTTACATAACTGAAAACAGAAGATTATGATTGGTTTGATATTAATTTTTAATTATGTGAAAAATAAAACTTGGTTTCTATATGCAGTGATCAGGGACTTAAAATCAAGTAAGAAAAGTTTAAACATTTAAATTTGTAACATTCACTTACGTGCAGATACCATTGAGAAAGGTATGAATCCATCTTTTCATCTCCTTCTAGCTATAGGTTAAATAATAGGGCTGACTGGGTGCTTTAGCTTTGGTTGACAACCAGTATAAAAGAAAGACAATTCTGAATTCAAAACCTGAAGAGGGTTGTTTGGAGACTTTGGGCTACACTATGCTATGTGCACCGACTTTCTGTATTTGGTTCTTCTGCAAAGTTTATTTGTTTTTTTCACATGCCTTCACTATGATATTCACATCATATGTGCAGTGGGTTGTTTGACTGTTTGGTTCTAAGAACTGAGCAGCTGGATTGAATCCTCATATTTTAAAGATGATGGGAGAATATCTCCGCACCTGAAGATTGCATAAACTGCATGAAACTTTGAGTCATGTTATCAGTGTTGGATATTATGTATATTCACTAATATATAGTTATATTTTTGTTTCATAATATTGAGCACTATATTTATAATGAGGAAGAAATATATTTATATGTACATGCAAGTATTTGTGTGTGTATGTAAATTTTTTATCCTACTCATTCCTATACACACACACACACACACACACACACACATATATATATATATATATATATATATATATATATATATATAGTGCTGTTCAAAAGTAAGTGAATCCATGAGATAATATTTAAAATAATTGACTCTTTTTTACAGATAATCAACAAAATATATTTAGGCAAGCATATCTTCATTTAAACATGATTCATTGAATAATATAGACATGTTATATATATATATTTATTTTAATAATGATCCTTTCCAGTTCTCTAATCAGTTTCTTAATGTTAAGATGAAATTACTCAAGGATGGGGCTCTAGTTTCTCCTCCAAGATCATCCTCAAGAGTAAATTACAAAGACAAATTATTGTAACTGTAATAAAATCTGCATTTCATTGTGATGCTGATTTTAAAAAAAACACATGTGAATGTACTCTGTCATAATTATTTTAAAAATTTAAATTTATCTGCATAGCTGTGGAATTTTTTGTAAAACAAGCATTTTAATATGAGGGAGATGACCTGAAATTGGTAGCATGAAAAAGGGCATTAGATGTTTGTTATATGCACTTCAACACATTGCTGTTACACTAGTAATAAATTTTGTTGAGTGTTGGTTGGGTGATTTTGATATAGAGGTCCTCAAAAATATAAAGTTTTTCTTTATTATTTTCATGGTGTAGTATATTGGTATTATCAATATTATATATATATATATATATATATATATATATATATATATATAGAGAGAGAGAGAGAGAGAGAGAGAGAGAGAAATAATATTAGTGGTTAATATACACATACATATATATACATATATCTAAAATTTATACATACATATATATATATATAAAAAAATTATAATATCTAAAATATATAAATATATATACATACATACCTACACATACATATATATATATATAAAAAATAATTATAATAATATATATATATATATATATATATATATATATATATATATATATATATATATATATATATATATATATATATATATACTGGGTGTAACAGCAAAATACCATTTGTTGTAAGAATCACTGAAAAACCTTTTGAATTATTCAGGTAGAAAGAGAACAGGTTAAAATCATTATGTGCCAAACCAACTGTCTTCCCAACTGAACAATGGTTGAGAGGAAAAAGATCATTCAGGCTTTCAGTAATGGTACTAACATTCATACTCTGGCTTCCATCTTCAAAGTCCATTCATGAATCATCAAGAGAATGTTGAATAAGTTTAAAAAAGAGAAAAAAACTGGATCAGGAGGTCACAACAGGAAGAGGGATCATTATTTCAATTTAGAGCTAAAGAGATCAATTAGAAAAGATCCAACTCAATACATAAGACATTTGACATGTGAGAGATGAGTTTCACCTGTAAGAGTTCAAAGAGCAGTGAAAAAAAACTTGAAAATGAAATCATACGTGAAACCTGTGAGGCATCTTGTTACTCCAGGACAGAAAATTAAAAGGTTAGAGTGGATGAAGGTCATCTTGAATAAGTTGAAAAATGATCCTGGAATAATATATATACATTTGAACATTATTTCAATCCCTCATGAGCTTCCGATCCTTAGCCATGATTAATTAATTATGAACATGTCATTTTCATTTATGATCGATTTCATCATGATTCTTCTGTTAAGCTTGGAGAGTAATTATACATTCTTATTGCTCAGAGTAGAGTCCAATAGTGTTATAAAAATCTCAGAGAATTCCATTAAGACTCTTTAATCATTTTTAAGATACAACAGTTCAAATCTTAATCTAATAATTGGACAATTTTACTGTTATATCATGTGTGTATATATAGAATGGAAATCCAAAATAACTTCATTCAGAATAGCTATTTCAACCCACAAGATTTTACTTGTAGGCTTTGTCAATTAGAGGTGTGAAGAAAAAAAAAAAAAAATATATATATATATATATATATATATATATATATATATATATAGGGAGAGAGAGAGAGTAGACACAGGAATCAACAATGCACAGTGATTCAGTTTCATGTCTCAATGCAATCTTCAAGCCAGATCTTAACGTGAAGATTGAAATGTGAAACTGACAGTCACCATGCAGTACTGGATTCTTATTTACACACTGTCTCTATCTATAAACATAAAAACTCTATTTCCAATATTAAGCATTCTCTCCCCATATATATATATATATATATATATATATATATATATATATATATATATTAAATATTAAATAATACATGCATCTTAAAAGAAATAGTGAAAAAAAAAATTTTTATCAATAGGAGTACAACTAAAAAAAAAAAGGAAATGTTTAAGGTAATATGTAATTACATTATCCATGTGTTGATAGTATGTATCATGAATTTGGTATAAAAAGCCATAAAAATTAGCCATTATTCACTAGAAGTAATTATTTTAAATTTTCTGTAAAAATTTATTTTCAATTTGTGAAACTTATTTATTCTTTTCCTGTCATAAACAAACATTGTACAATATTTCATTTATACAATTTCATCATTCAAGATTGCTTCATTCCTTAAAAAAAGGGTTAAAAAGCTACCAGGCTTTATTGATAAGATAATAGATTCTTTATGGATGTAATTGAGTGAAGGAAACATTCAGAAAATATATTTTTTTCAATTTACTGCAAACTTTATTTAATAGTGATAATTTGATATTGCTTTCCTGTGTTTAAAATATAGTGAGGTATAAATAAAAATAAAAAAATCAAGGTATTATTCATGAAATAGACTTCCACTGAATGTAATGAGTTGGGGAATAATTTCAAAAATATAGTTTCTATTTCATGATTAAAAACTTAATCATCTAGTTTGTACATATCTAGCTAAAAATAATCTAATGTTACATTATCCTTAACTAGGATAAAGTATTGAGAGAATGTAATTGAGTACAATGTTAACAAAACTGCTTTTATAAGTTCTGTCATGAAATCCTCTATGTGATATAATTATGAAGGAAATGTATTTTGTTATGGTGATATAAAATGTCTACTATTTATAAAAGCAAGGTAGTTGCTGTACAGTTTTATGAGGTTGAAATAAACAAAGCCATAGTTACACATATGTTGCCATAGGAAATGAGACCAAAGAGAATACACAACATGATCTATGTACCATTATTTTTGGATATATTAAGTTCAGCCAAGTGATACATTATTTTATTCTTTTTAAGTTTTACATCCCTGAAATCATTCTACATTATTTAGGGTTTTATTCAAACCTACAGCATTCAATCCATATTTTGCCTTCAAGTATATGATACATATAAATACCTATATATGTAAGCATAAGTGCATTTACATGCTATCCTTATATGCACAAATATCTATACCGTTGTTAGTGTACACACACACACATATATATATATGTGAGTGCGTACATATATATATATATATATATATATATATATATATATACATACATACATACCCATATATGTAAGCATAAGTGCAGTTACATGCTATTCTTATACATACAAATATGCATATCTTTGTGTTTGTGTGTGTGTATATATATATATATATATATATATATAAATATAAAAGTGGACATGGAAGTCAGCACTTAGAGGCGGCAGTCTGTTTCATGCTAGTGCAATCGTCAGGCCTGACGATTGCACTAGCATGAAACAGACTGCCGCCTCTAAGTGCTGACTTCCATGTCCACTTTTATATTTACACACGCTCTATCTCTGATATTGAGCACTTTACCCCATAAATATAGCACACTTTAAGACTATATTTCTGCATATATATATATATATATATATATATATATATATATATATATGATAAAATATAGTTTTAAGGTATGCTATATTTATGGGTTAAAGTGCTCAATATCAGGGATAGATTATATATGCGTGTGTGTGTATGTAAATATGTAAATATAAAAATTACATATATTCTCACACATCAACATATATCCAAAAGTAAATACATATAAATACCTATATATGTAAGCTAAGTGCATTTACATGCTATCCTTATATGCACAAATATCTATACCGTTGTTAGTGTACACACACACACATATATATATATGTGAGTGTGTACATATATATATATATATATATATATATATATATATACATACATACATACCCATATATGTAAGCATAAGTGCAGTTACATGCTATTCTTATACATACAAATATGCATATCTTTGTGTTTGTGTGTGTGTATATATATATATATATATATATATATATATATATGATAAAATATAGTTTTAAGGTATGCTATATTTATGGGTTAAAGTGCTCAATATCAGGGATAGATTATATATGCGTGTGTGTGTATGTAAATATAAAAATTACATATATTCTCACACATCAACATATATCCAAAAGTAAATGAGTGCACATATATATGAGGGGGTGGTGAAAAGTTCTTGACTGTACACACTTATCAAAATGAACAAAAAAATTTTTTATGCTATATGACCCAGCATCAGAATGTTTTTTTAAAACCCTTCTTGGTTGGACCATGGACTTTTCAGCATGATCTCTGAAACATCTTTCACAAATAGTAAATATGCAAACAGCACAATGCTTTCTATGTATATCTGGGAAATTAAAAACAAAACATACACCACACCAAAATTATCTTGGAAAATAAGGAAAAGATCATCAGCCTACAACAACCAATCAAAAACTTGCAAACTTTGCTTGGAAGAGAAAATAGCTATTATTACCTTCCCAGGCCAAAATAAATTATTAAATAAAAGATCTGAGCTCATCTCAAAATGCAGATATGAAAACAAATTTTTACTACGTTACTTGAAAATCGAAAATGGAAAAAATAAATAAACAAAATGACAATAAAATAAGCAAAATAAATTAATCCAAACAAATTACCAAATCACACCAGTTAGAATAGACAAAATAGAATAAAAAATAAGAAACAAAATCAATAAATAAAGTAAATAATAAACAAATTAGCAAACTATTATGACCAAAATATTAGTCAGACTATAAAAATCAAACCCAAAATCGGACAAAAAAATAGCTATAACTGTTATATAACGTAAAAAAAAATAAATAAAAAATAAAAAATAATATACTATGTTACTTAAAAATCGAAAAACAAATAAAGATAATCAATCCAAATAAATACATGAAGTAATAAACAAATTAAAAACTGTTCCTACCAAAATAATAGTTAGAACAAACTACAAAAATCACCCCCAAAATTGAACAAATAGCTTTAATTATCTTCCCAAACAAAAACAAAACTATTAAATAAGCTATATAAACAATTTTAACTACGTTAATAAAAACACCGATCAAAATTAAACAATAAAAAATAAAGAAATATATAAGATAAGAAATAAAAAAAAAAAAATAAAAACAAGCAAAATAATTTAACCCAAATAAATAGATAAACAAATAAATGACTTCCGGTAAAATAATCACCAAAATAGACTACCCACAATGCACCATTGACCCGTATATATAAATAACAGCACTCATGGCCTGATGATTGCATCTAGCATGAAACAGACTGTCGCCTCTAAGTGCTGACTTCTATGTTCACTTTTATATTTATATATATATATATATATATATATATATATATATATATATTTAATTTATTCCAAAATTATAACATAAACATGTTATAAAATTACTACAAAAATAGCCAAGTGATGGTGATCAAGTGATGGTGATCAAGTGATGGTGTTAAATGACATTCAAAACCATCACTTGATAAGACACCAGAAGTGTTGAAACAAAATGGCTATTTTTGTAGTGATTTTATGACATGTTTATGTTATAATTTTTGAATTAATTATATTTGCTCTACTCTACATTGAGCACTCTTTTAAGAATAGTACTTGGGTATATATATATATATATATATATATATATATATATATATATATATATATATATATATATGCACAAATATCATATATATTGCACTTTAACCTGAAGTGGGTGCTAAAATAAATTTGTTGTGTGGAGTATCTATTCATATGACATTTCTCACTGATAAATAATAGTTTCAATGCAGTGATGTTATTTAGCAGTCAAACCAGTGAAATAAAATTTAAATAGGAAAAATAGCTGGCAATTTCAACTTTGTTACAATGTGGCTCAATTCACCAGAAGTTATTTTCCACTAATTTCTTATGGAGGATATACAATAATAAACAAGGGCAATTCATAAGAGGAAGAAATCCAAGATATTCAGATAAATTGTTAGATCATTCAGTTTTTGATAATCTTTTTGATATTTTTTTTTTTAAGCTTTTCACCCCAGGCAAGGCTGAAAGCCACTAGCCCACAAGGGGTTACAGAGGATTTGGAGCAAGAGCAGATAGGAGTGATAGAGGAAAGGATGTGGAGAAGGATGGTAGATAGATCAATGCAACTGATGTTGATTGACATTACATTTGAATAGTTGGAGATTATAGTTGTCAGGGAAACAAGAATAGGGAAGGGAGTTCCACAGGCGTGAGGTGTGAGATATGAAGCTATTGGAGTAAAAGAGACATCTACATTTAACAGTTTCAACAGTGAAAGGGTGGGAATGGGATGCCAGCCTTGTATGATGCTTGAATTCATGGAGCCTGGGAACCAGTGATAGCAGCTCATCGGAGCAATTACCATGGAAGTATTTGTAAAAGAGACAAAGAGAGGCAACGGCATGTCTGTGAGAGAGAGAGACTGCAGATGAGAAGCCAGATCAGGGCCAATTACATTGCATACCCATCTCTGGATCTTATCAAGAACCCCGAAGCAAACAGAAGGGGCTCCAGACCATATATGGCAGCAATACTCCGTGCAAGGGTGGATGGTTGATTTGTAAATTTGGAGGATCGATTCTGGGGAGAAATATTTTCTGGCTCGGCACAGGGATTTTTACCTAATAAGAAATAAAGATTTACTTTGGGAATATGAACAATATATTTAAAGATAAATATCATGACACTAACAATATATTTTTGAGTGTGTATACCAGATTTATCTATGAGTAAATGATGATGATAATTCAAAAAAGGAATCATTTTTACAATTATTTACATTACTTAGCTTGGCATAAAATAAGGCTGTGGTTTGAGCTTACTAACAATTGGGCTATAATTGGCAATACCAAAGAATTCAGAACTAGTAATAGAAACAAATATTCTACAAATTTGTTAAATGATATTGTGGTGAACATGCATCAGTATGGATGCAAAAGAGGCCTCAGATCACATACAGACATGGTTGTCAACACCAGTTACATCTGGATTTATCCTGTTAGCAGCGGGACAGTTTGGCATGTCTAGCTAGATATGGGCCACTCTGCAACTGGTCAAGATCCAGGTCTTTTTAAGATGCCTCATGCCAATAAAAGCTGGGGGGAAAACAGTCATTGGCAGATGGCAAGACCTGGTGTCTTGTGAAATCAGTCATGTGAACATTTTGTTTCTCAAGTTGCTGTGGTTTCTGAGGCAGTGTTATTTTTTGTTACCTCCCATCTCTTTCCCCTCTCTCCTTATCTCTGTAGTTGTTCGGGAGAGCAATCTGTTAGATGTTTCCCCTCAATTTCAACAGTCTCTTTGCTTACATTACAATAGATATCTATAAAAATTAGCTTAGTTTTGCACAGGATATCAATCATCTTCATGTACAGTAGTACACAAAGATGATTAATATCTTTCATGGCCAGCTTAAAAACCACTACACATTTAAAAGTGAATGGAGAGGTTTGTTTATAGATTGGAAAATTGGACAGTTACCTGTTTTACTGAAAAGTTCACAATGCTAGATTTTTATAAACAATTTGCATAATATGGTTTCATCATATATAAAAAGCCTGTCCATATATGATGCAGCTATTTAAAATTAATGAAAATAGTGCTTCAAGAGCAATGATATCTTAGACTTCTTCAAAGAATTCTCTTTGGCATCTCAGACATTCCATTGCTTCTATTTTTCAAAACAGTCTGCAAAGTGCTTTTTCAAGATCATCATCAGCTACTTTGATGTATTCGCTTAAATTTTTTAAACAATTTCAATAACAAGTTTAGCTTTGGGTAAAGCCAGAAGTCACAGGGAGCCCATTTTGGATTGTAGCAGGGGTGACAGACCTGGATGATGTGATGTTCTGCCAAAATTCACTGCACAAGAGAAGCTACCTGTTTGATCATTGTGAATTTAATGGTAGCACAAAATGCAAATTCAGTCAGTTTGATTGACTAACCTACAGGTGTGTGTCTGCTAACACATGTGCAGTAAAGTCTCCTTTGACTGGTTGCCAAGTTACATGAAAACTTTACAACCAGTTCTCAAGATATTCCTTTTGCAAATTCTTTCTATAAATTCTAACATATATTATTATTATTATTATTATTATTATTATTTCTGAAATTCTAAGTGGATATCTTGTTGTTATATAACTTATTCAGGCTAATATCCTGATCTGTTTTGTGGAGTGGCATAACAATGACCAGTACTGAAAACAGCAAAGCAAAAGTTCAGATTTTGGTTGAGGTTCTTTGTACTGATTGAGGCCTTTCAAAAAAGGCATGAATACATTTCTCCCTATCTTTTCACAAAATGTCTCATCACTGGCATGTCATGATATTAGGTAGAAAAGATAATAGGAAATTGAGTATTCTCTTCTTCCATGACTATTATACACACCCAGGCAGTTACTGCACAAATCTATTCCATCTCGAGTCAGCCTCAACATGAACCAGTAAGAATATTTGAAACAAAGATGAGAAGACCAGTTCAAATAATTCAGACAAATGTTTGTGAATACAGAAGTGTCAGTTTCTAATTTATTATAGAAAAAAATGAAACCATAATAGTTTGCAATGATTGGTATTATTTCTCAAGCTAAAAAAACATCATAAATGATAATGCTTTATTGAGAAATTGTCAACAATAATTTATAAAACTAGAATGAAGACTAAATTTTACCAATTTGGCTTTATGGCAAGGTAGAAGAAAATCAGGCAAAAAGTTTGAAAGTTCACTTGCAGAATTTGTTATCATGTATTCCTTGGGGAA